>SCDS01000505.1:0-98480 GCA_004149465.1 Drosophila nigromelanica
TTTCCAAAAATATACCAAACCCACCCTGGCGTCACCCCCCCCCCCCCCCACCCCCCTCCCTACCTGACCCTACTGCTTTACTACCCTCTCATAAATTCAGCTGGGTGCATTCCAAACCAACTCCAACATGCGTTCATTACTTTTTTAATAAATATGGTTAAGCTATGTAAAGCTTCAGCTGTGTTTATGCCAGGCAATTGCCTGTCAAGCAGCTGCCTCAAATGGGCGTGGCATGCCCAATTGCTAAAGGCCACTTTGACTTAAATATTCTAATACACATTTCTTTTAAGGCAATAAATTTAAGCTATAGTGCAACAGACGAAATGAGCCAAGAAAATATTAAATTTCGTTGGAAATCTAATAAGCTACAGCATTTAATTGACTAATTAATGCATAAAGCTGTTTTTAATTACATAAAATGTAATAAGAGTTAGGTTGGGCGAAATCCATAAAATGTAAACTTTTATCAAATTTAAATGAATATATATTTAATGTATTCTCTCTGTGCTTGAGAATATTTTGAAAATTATTTATAACAATATTACAAATTAAAATTACTCTTATAAACAATATTAAATTTTTATATTTATAATTATAAAAATTTAAGGTAACTCGGGGCAGGTAATGTCATAATTATTATATAAAAAAGCATTATACAAAATATAGTTATGTTTATCATTTGTTAATTTGTACTTTTAATAGTAAATTTCTTATGGTAAATTATGCTGGCAATTCAAAAATATTCTGGCAAAGTTAACATAGATAATTTATTGAAGGTTTTTGTTAGGGTATTAGATGCTCGGCACAGTTTTTCAACTTTCCTGCTCTTTGCCAGTTTTCGGATATATTTGTTGTTGGCTTTATATGCCATGTGTGCAGTGTTTGTTATTAATTAAATAGATGAATGTGTCTTTGTTTTTATGCAGCTTGTTGGTGCAAATTGTTGTTGTTGTTGTTGTTGTTGCTGTTGTTGCTGTGGCTGCAAACATACAACCGCAACGCACAGCAGTTGCACAATAAATAAAATTGAGTTGAATGACTTGCATGCTTTTGACAAACACACACACGAACACACAAACAAATACACACACAAGCGCAGACAGAACACACACTACAGACAAAGACAGTTGTTCGAGGGGAGGCTGCTGATTCCGTTGGGTTTGGTTTTAAGCAATATGTCAAGGCAATTTCAACTGCAGCTTACGCTACGCTGACCCAACTCGACCCAAAAGCAAACTCGGATATAGCAAATAACAACAACTGCAGCAGCGGCAACAGCAACAAATGAGACACGAGCAACTACAACTAGAATATTTGTTTAGTTCTTCTGCGGGCCACAGTGCGTATGCGCAATATATTTGAAGCAAATTTATGGGCAGCATTACAAATGATGCGCCGCTTGGTACGCAGCTCCTCTAAAGCTGCGTATTTATTTGCTTTCCATTTGGCAAAGCACAGACAGCTGCAAAAGCAGCACAGCTCCAGCAAAGAGTAGCTTAAGTTAAGGCATTGTTATCTCTGGATGCACTCAGAGGTTAGCTAAATGTTGTAGGCATTTGTATGTGTGTGTGTGTGCAACTGAAATTCAGTCACTAAACGGTTGAGTATAATAACAATGCTCATTTACTGAAATCTTAAAAAATATAAATTCATTTTATACTTACTTGTAAAAATATAAAAATATTTAATATTATAAATTTTGCTAATATAGAAAATACAATACAAACACAGATCCTACATATAGCTATATACAAACACAGATCCCACATATAGCTATGTACATTAATAAATAAATAAAATAAAATAATTTAAGTCTCAATTTTAGTTCGAAAAAAAAGTATTCACACCAATATTTTCATTTTATTCATTTTTTATATTCCTTGTGATCCTAACGCAATCTGCATTTATATTGCTTTTAATTTATTTAAATAGTTTTCTTAAAAACTGTTTAATAATAGGTTTGTTTTTAATTTAATTTATTTATATATTTATTATTTACTTACTTGCTTACTGAAATTATTATTATTATTATTATATTTAATAACGTAATAATAAATTGTAAATTGCATTATGTCCATATGGGCAATAAGTTGATTTAAGACGTTTCCTCTTATACTAATGCTAACTTTATTTATATCTAAATAAACCCGCTCATTTAATTCTGCTGCTTGTGGCAGGCGCCAGCAACAGGATATAATGATGCAACAATAAACTTTTTTAATGCCGCCGGCAATGAAGTAATTAAAATATTTTAACGCAGCTCCAAAGTCAAACAAAGTTGAACACCAGACCGAGACAGACACATACGCGCACAGAGAGAGACAGAGAGAGCGAGAGAGAGAGAGCGAGAGAGAGAGAGAGAGAGAGTAGCAAGTGTGAGCGAGCGAAGGAGATGATGAGCAAATAAGCTTCAACAACTCATCCACCTCCTACGAAGAGTGTAGCATAAAGATAATGTATTTAAAAGTAAATTTAATTAAAAATTTAAAATAAAAACAAGAAATAGAACGGAAACTGCGCGCAAATTCATAAGATTGCCCTAAGGTTACAATAAATATATACGCATAAGGACTTACTAGCGCCGCAGAAGCGATACAAGCAGAATAATAATAAATAATAATAAACTTTTACAAAATATATTCAATATGGGCAAAAGTTGAGGAATATCCTGTTTATTTTTACACTCGTTCACGAAGGGAAAAGAGTATATTGGTTTTGTGTGTTTTGCAATATCCGTCTTGCAGTAACCATCGTGCTGTCCGTCCGTCCGTCTGTCCGTATGAACGCAATTTTTTCGCCGCTATTGAAGCTAGAGACTTACAATACTAAACTCGTGTGCACCCGCGTCAGATAAAGTATTAAGGATTTTGGGCTGCGCCCACTGGGGGCGTGGCAAACCGATAACACCTAAAATCGCCAATCCATAAAGTACACAAGTTTAAAGCTAGAGTCACCAAAGTTGGTATGTAAAAGATTGCAACCTTAATATCCCGGCCACGCCCACTAGAACGTCCCTCAGCGCCGCCTTTCTTAAACATCGGATATGCCTATATCTCCCACAGTTTTTGAGTTAGAGTCACCAAATTTGGGTTATATTTTACTGGAATGTAATGTTACTGGAATGTAAAAAAATATGTGGCCACGTTCCCTCCCGCTCCAGTAATCGCAAAAACCGATATATTTGACAGCTGCAATCGATAATACGCGTATATTTCCCACACTTTTTAAGCTAGAGTCACCACCATCACCATTTGGAATGTAGATAGCTGGTGACCTCCCCTAAAGATTGCTACCTTGATATTCCGGCCACGCCTACTAGAACGCTCCCGCCCGCCGGAAATGTCTATATCTCCCACAGTTTTTAAACTAGAGTTACCAATTTACACAAATTACAAAATACCGAAGTTGTTCAAAATAACAATAAAATTAAGAACGTGAACGAGTATGACGCAGTCCGTAACGCCCGACTGCAGCGTTCTTACTTGTTTCTAATTACATTTATTAATTTATAATAAATTTATAAACGGATTCATAATGTAATAATTATTTTTATACATATAAGCTGAATCAAATGAAAAGGATTGCGAGATTGAGATAAAATAAACATTGCTTAAGATCAAAACGAATTTCAAATGCCTTTATGTAAACAGTTACAAGACAATTTTGGCAAAGAAAATTAAATATAAGCTAGAATTTTCCTTGCACTCAAATGGATTCAAGAAGAAATTGGAAAATATGGAAGAAAATATAAAATAAAATATATATTGAAAAAATGTAAAGGAAACTATAAAATTCAAAATAGACAAAGTAAATCATTTGCAGTGTTTAGAACCGAAAATTTTGTAAAGAAAATACATTTATAAAATATATGATTATGTCGTATACAATTTGTATTATTTGAACATGTTGAGTTTGCAGCTGACTCAAATGCCAAGTGATGACGTTTGTATAGTTTGTAAAAAACACCCTGTAAACTGCTAGAGCTCTATTAGAAAGTACATACCGTAGTTGAGCAAACAATGTGTTTGATTTCTGTCATTTAATTTCATAAACTAGAAATTCAAAACGCATTGTCAAGACTTTTTCGACCCAACTTTTGCTTAATTTCCTCCCAGGACATTACACCAACACACGCACGTTGAACACAATTTCGGATCACTCTGTGCGTATATATATGTATATGTATATATATACATATATATATATATTATCAAACCGTCTTCGAAGTGGCGAACACACCCCCATCCAATCAATCCAATCAGGACTAATCTATGGGCCATCGAAATTTCTGCTGCGATGGCTGTCAAACACAGAATTTTCATGGACGCCGCTTTCACTGCTTGCGCTGTGTGAACTATGACCTCTGCGGCGACTGTTACGACCAGCACGTGGAGACCCTCGACCATCGTGTGGAGCATCCGATGCAGCTGCTCCTCGAACAGGACAGCAACAACCGACAGCAACAGCAGCAGCAGCAGCTGCCCGAGCTGCTGCTCAATGGAGAGCTGCTCGAACTGATGCATGTGCCCAACTGTTACACGTGCCCGTATTGCGGCATCTTCGGGCACACCGCCAAGGAGCTGATCGACCATGTGGTCACCGTGCATCGCCAGGCGGACAGTCATGTGGTTTGTCCGATGTGCGCCGGACTGCCGGGCTTTGAGTTGGTCGCCATCCGCAATCTGGCCCGGCACCTGCTGCTCAATCACGTCGAGCACGCGAATCTGCTCGATCCGCATACGCCGCCGCTGCGGCACGCGTTTGCGCGCGTCTCGCGTCGCCGCCGGCGCCAACAGCCGCTGGGTCCGGCCTTGCAGAGTGGCGGCAATCCGAACGCGAATCCGAATCCGGATGAGGGCGCGGCACGCGCCAATGCCAACAACAATGTCCGTCCGGATTCCGAGGCGGGCATCGATATACTGTATCAGCTGTCCGAGCTGCGACGCCTGCGACCAGAGCTGCGCCTCAGCCAGACGCCAGCCAATTACCTGGAGGGGGATCCGCGCACACGCCCCACCACCCTGGCAATTGCCATTCCCGAATCGCTGCTGGCCGCCAGCCAGGCCGGCGAGGCGGCCAATCCAGCACTGTTGCTGGAGCACCCGAACTCGAACCCGAACTCGGATCGCTTTCTGCTGCAGCAGTGGATGGCCGAGCAGCACGCGGACCTCGAGACGGCGCTGCGGGACAGCAGCCAGCGACAGCAGCACGCTCTCTTCACCGAGCACCTGCTGCTCTCCATGCTGTGCGAGGAGCAGCTGCAGCTGCCACAGCACCAGGAGCCGAAGCCGGAGCCGCAGCCGGAGCCGGAAGTGGAGTTGGAGTTGGAGACACCGGTGGTGTCGCTACAGCATCTGATATTCCCCGAAGTGGACGACGAGGAGGAGCGATCGCTGGACCAAAGGAATGAGGATCTCATCTCACTCCTACGCACGCCATGCAAATATGTGCCGTCCCAGATAATGATGCTGATGTCGCTGCCCTGGATCCGGCCCTGGTCAGCAGAGGGCAAGTTGCGCTACATCGAGCTGCAGGGCGTCACCCTCGATGAGAGCGGAACGAGTGGCGTTGAGCAGCAGGACATCGATTAGCACACACATACACATACAGAACCAGAACTTGCCAATATTTACATGTTTTCCGTGGAACACATACATTCTAATTTTAAAAAGTATACGCTATAAAAATTTTATTGTGATAATTTACAGAGAGCAAGGCGTTCATTTTATTTGGAATAGGGGGGAAGAACAGATACAAGCATTTATTTCTATTGCAAATCTGAAATAATTTATGTTAAAATATTTTAATTATTTTTAAGCTACGGGCTTACAAGCTTACTTCGTGCTTAAAACAGTTAACAATTACAAGCGAGCATATACTAATGTATTTCAAAATGCTGATTAAAGCAGTGAAGTTTTCAACAGATTTTTTTAACACCAATATTAAAATCATAATTATTACCTTTCAACAACAAATTATATCCTATTATCCCAATATTCACGGGGTTATTTAATGCTTAAGCTAGTTACGAATAACAAGTGCTCGTAATATTGAAACAATGCTGATAAAAGCAATTAAGTTTTCAGCACTAACAGATACAAAACTTTCAAAACAATCAATTTTGTTTTTCTTCTAAAATTTACACTGTGCGAAGGATGTGAACTAGTTTTTAATCTCAAGACTCGGTTGCTGTCAGATTTGATTCTTGTACACCAAAATTAATATTTTACTTTACTTCAACATTGCAGCTCATCCTGCAAATATGTATTTTGCGCCTTAATTTCTTTTGGACTAACTTACTGAATAATAATTTTTTTTGGCTTGCTCTTTGGATTTACCTGAAACGCTTAACCCAAGAAAGCGCAAAATTTTTTGAAATAATATAACTCAGATAATAGAAATACATAACAAATTTAAAATAACAACAATGGGGATGTAAAGATAAAATTATTAAATAAATTTTAAAAAAGGACACTAATTATTTTCTATTACCTTTAGGGGAAACTTTCAGGAAAATTGTTTGTAAGCTTTGCAAGATTTTCTTAAAAAAGCAAGCGAACAGAATCGTCAGGAGGTCGACAAACAATTAATGAAAAGTGGCAAACAGAATCGTGAGGTCAACAATTATTATATAATATTGCATACTTTCTCGGTAACAATAGCTTAATGAGGAAATGTAACGAGGAAGGGAGTGGGAGAAGCTGCAAAATAAGCATACTTACTTCTTGGCCATATTCTTGCGCATTTTACAAGGATTCGGATTCGCTTTGGGTTCACCAGGACTATACTTTTGTTATGATTACCAAGAATATGGAGGCCATCTAGGAAACAACGGTTTGGAAATTTTGCATCCGTAAGCTAAACGAATTTGGCTGAATAATACAAAACCCGCCGTTATTTGGCCAATCACAGGACAATTTTAATGACTGATCAATTAATAGTCCTATTCATATAACTTAATACAGGACTCGCAACTCCATTTCAAAATATTCGCGATTTTGCTAAACAAAAAATATATATATTTTTTTGTCAAATTTGGTCAAAATTCAGAATAGGGATTTTTAAATGCCAGTAGATAGTTTCAATCCGCACGAGTCTAAAAAAGTATATATTTCCAATACCGAACTTATTTTATCCAAGTTACGCAGGTCTTACTTATTATACCAAGCTTTAAATAGCTGTATTTTGGTCATATGTGGTCTGATCTTTCGTAAAAGTCTATAGAATCAAGCGAAATTCAAATTTTATTTATTGGAAATTTTTTGCCAAAAAAGTTAAAATTTATATTCATGTTTAAAAAATATAAATATATATAGCCATGTGGTATTTTTCAGTTAGGTATCCAAGAACATGGGTTAAACCGGCTCATTTCCATGCTGGCTCTGACTCGCTTTTCAGCCTTTTCTTAGCAGATTACCTATCTGATGCCTGCTGCCTGCTGCGAATGCTGCTGCGGTGGTGTTGGTAATTATTTTATGTAGTGTTGCAGACACAGTTCCGTTACAGTCTCTCTCTCACTCTCTCTCTCTCTCTCTCTCTGCTCTCTCTCTCTCTCTCTGCTCTCTGCTCTCTCCCCCCGCTCACCCTTTGTTGCGCTGTGTGTCTGTGCGTTGGCAACTTATGTTTACCAAGTGCGAAAGTGGAAACGTGCTGCAAACACGAACTTCTCCAGCTGCAACATTACCATACTCTTACCACTCACCACCCAAACCCCACCCCACCCCACCCCACCCCACCCACTGTTGCCGTTCCTCGCTCCCACTGCAGTGCTTTGCGTTTTATAATAGGATTTGAATACAATGGCATTGTAATGAAATGTGCAGCAAACGATGGCGACTGCTGAAGTTTAGTTCTGCGGTTCTGGTCCATGCCAGCCATGTGCTGCTCCTCCTCTTCTGCCATTCTGGACTGCCAGCATCATCTCCATGCCCGTTTCCAACTCCTTTTTCGTCTCTTATGCAGTCGTTGCCAAGTACAAGCCAAACAGCTGTTCCAACGTTTTTGTGCGCCCCGTTGCAAAATAGCGGCCAAATGTAACTGTGTGTATGTGTGTGTGTGTGTGTGTACGAGTGTGTGTGTATGCGTGTGCCTCTTTGTATATGTGTGTCTGGCCGTGTAATTTGAGTTGGTAATTAAAAGTAAAGCAAAAGGCAGGTACTGCTAGAAGCTGTGCATTAAATGACCGGGCTCCCACACACACACAACTGTGTGTGTATATGTGTGTGTGTGTTCCCAACAGTTTATAAGACTGTTTACCGTTGTGTGTAACATCGCTGCGTTTTTAAGCTCCAAAGCAGCATTAGAAATCCAATAAAATGCAAGCAATTACCCAAGATTACTTTTGGGGCATGTTAAAGAAGACCGTTTTAATTAAAGGGATTGGATTAAAGCTTTCATTGAAACTACATTTTTGTGTATAACTTGCCAAATATTAATAAATGTTATGCAATTTTTTCAAATAAAAAACTAAGCTTTAAAATTCTGAAAATGTTAACAGCTATTAAAAGTTAACTTTCTCTAGAATTCATCCTAGATCCATTCATAAATGTGTAATATTTTTAATGTATATACATGCATTATGGCTAAAATGATTTGAACTTTTGATTGAAAAGTAGTTTTCATGTTCACGGCTAAATTACATTTATATTGTACAAGTTACTTTTATTTATTATTAATTAAGCAATTATTTTTTTACGTTTTCCAATTTGCTTGAATTATAAAAAATAACAAATTTAATGGCATGAATGTTGCAAAGAAATTTATAAAACGTTTATGCAATGAGATTCACGATTTTATTTTTAAAAAGCTCATGACATAAATGTTTACAATTTTTTTTACAAAAAAAAATCATAGTTAAATGAACTTTTTTATCTCAGTTTTTTATTCAATAAACTTTTTATTTAGTTGGAAATATACAAAAATTTACTCGACTTCCAGGTATAAACGTAACCGTTATCGACTTTATACATTTTTATATGTATAGAAATCGTTAGGTGCCTGACTTGAACGTTATATTAATTATCGCAATATTTGTACATTTTTGACGCCTGTTGGCTGATTATTTTTAGCTGAGTACTCATTTAAAATATATGTACCTTTTGATGACATTGATTCATGGAGGAAGCTGGCGAGCAACCGCGATATGTGTCAGCGATAATTACAAGCATCTTGTCAGGCAGACACCCACACCCACCCACAGCCAGCCCTTTTTCCGGTTACAATATCAATTATCGAACGTCAAGTGTCGCTCAAGTGTCACGTCAACACCACAAACACCACAAACACCAGTGGAGCTCGCAACTCACATGACAATAATCGGTTTTGCAAGGACCAACTCGTTCTTTAGAGATGAGTTCAGCAGGATTTTAGAAGCGCAGCTTCACACTGTCTCTCTCGTTCTCTCTGTCTTTCTCGCTTTTGCTCTTGCTGTCCCGCTCACACACTTCGTCTCTGTCTGACTGCTCGCCCTGACTTTGATTGATTACAAAAGCAATTGAGCGCAACCTTATTCTAAAATCATCACACCGAACAAAAAAAAAATTAAAGCGAAAAGAAAATAAAAACCGAAATAAAACGAAATTAACATAAATAAAAAAGGGAATTTTCTATTGACAGCTTCGCAAATGGGAAATGGTAGCGCAATTAGCTGCAACGTGGCCCGAGAGACCCGCAGCAATAGGTTAATTTGCCACGCCCCATCAATTTTTAGCGGTAAGATTTTTCCAGCTAGACGCAGCTATTAATTAGCCAAGCAACAAAAGAAGACGCTGCCCCGCAGTAAATGAAAATAAAATTCCAATTACGTTTAATTGATAAATGAATCAGCAGGCGTCACAGAAGTTGATTGATGTGAACCGAAAACGAGCTGAAACCCGATTTCAACTTGAATTTTCAATTTTATCAAATATTTAAGAAACGTTTTTAACTGATTGCTGCAAAATCAAAAATTTATTTAAGCTATCAAAAAGCAATGAATCGAACAGAAACACCAGAAACCCAGAAACCCAAGTTAGTTAAGAATTCAAAGCACTTAAAATTTTCTAGCTATATTTCCAACATGATTTAAATAAATGCTGAGGCATAGAATTAAGAAAACCTCAACCGATAAATAACCCGATTATTGAATTCAAGCTAATTTTCAGCGCATTTACACATTTCTGACCACTTCAGATGTAGTTTTTGGCCAAGTCTTAACTACGCTTGGGGAAAATGTGTCAACCTGCAGTTAGCCACAGCTCATCCAAAAGTTGGAAGTGTCGTTGAGTCGGACAAACTGTTGTCAGATAATTGTTGAGCCATCATGTCGCACCGCAAATCAAGTGCAGCAATTGCAACTGGCCTGCAATTCATTTGCGGGTGTAGCCACCTCCCACCCCGCCCACAATAAACCAAAGACAAACCGCATGCAAAGTTGGCAACGTAACCAAAACAGTTGAAACCACGAAGCAACCCCGACAGCGTCAGTCCAAAGTTTCGCAACGAGAGCACATTAAAGAGTTCCCGCTGAAGGGGCGTACTTTAAATAGTTATGGGTGGGTTGGGGCCCGACATGCTTTCAGTGCCATTAAGCATTCGATGCGGCTTATCAAACTCCAGAGACGGCCATTCATCAGCATTAGAGAGCGCTTTGAACTTTGCAACTATTTTTCGCACTGGGGCATATTTAATGTACAGATTTACAGATTTCCCGAATTACCCTCAAAACAATATCTATCATTAATGTCAAAATGTAACGGCAGGGGCAAAAGGGCGAGAAGTAGGCGCAAAATTTATTTTAATGTCAGTTTAGCAGGGAAAAGTGCTAACCCAAGTCAATCCGGTTCACAATGTTAGCCATAATGAGCACAGAACAGAGCCGCTGACGTCTATTGAACAACGAAAGAGGCGGAGGCCAACATTAATATTCATTTATTTGTATAAATTATTTATGAAATTTTGTCATTTTTGGTAATTATGATGCGCGTCGACCTATGACCTTTTTAATTAAAACCTCGACGTTGATAACTGAGCGCTTCCACCGAAAACCAACTGAAGCGAATTTCTCATAAAGTGCGCTCGCACATAAAACAGATACACGATTTTCTCGGCCCGGCAACAAAGTACAAAACGTTTCCAAAAAAAAAAAAACAAAAGAAAAAAAATCAAATTATTATCAGTGCATGAGGACAAAAAAATTAAGAAAGCAAAAGTTTTGGCGACAATCCCGACGCACTTTTATGGCCCGACTTTGCAAGTGTAAATGAAGATAACACAGCCCTATCGCATGTAAAGCTAGCGAGGAGAGCTGAGCTGCATATGAAACACAAAGTGTTTTTTATTAAACGGATGAAAGATAGACCTACAAATAAAATAAAAAATACTATTCTAATTGTCTATTAAAGTTCCACAGATTGACAACATTTTTTAACATAAATACTCTTTACTATCGTTCAAGCGCCTTCCAGGCGAAACGATTTCCTATATTTCAAACAAAAAGCAAGTAATATAAATTATATTTTTAGATTATTATTTTAAAAGTAAAGCATTGTTTTCTTCGGCACTATTTTAATCAAGGCTAAAAATTTTAAAATGCTTTTTATTCATAAACTGGCTTTAAATGCTGCATAAATAAAAGTGCATAAAAGATATTCTAAATTCTAATAATTAACCAAAAATAATAATACAGTAAAAAATTAAATATTTTCATTTAAAAAATTTATGTATTTTTCCTTTTAAATTTCAAATGTTTTAAAACGTAACAAACCAAGATTCGAACCGAGAATTGATATATATATATATAAAACGGAACTATCGATTGTTAGCCTTGCTCTGAGCGGCAATAAAAGTGCCATCTCTAGTGTCATGTCATTTGTGCATGTGTGTGTGTGTGTTCATCTGCTTAAAGTATGATTGCAAGTGTGAAAATATATATGCTAAACGTGTCCGCACCGTTGCGCTCTATGCGTTTTTTGTTTTATGACGCGGCGACGTGCTCGGAAAATGAAAAGCACTTGACTCGCCAAAGTGCTGAACTTGGCGGTCTACCCCCTCGCAACACCCCCTAAAAAACCCCAGCCTGCCCAGGCGTACGTCCGTCTTATAGACCTGCCACACATGCCAAATCGTAAAACGTTTCGTCTTTTTTTTACCAGTGAGCATTTTCTTGGGGGCCAAAAAACAAAAAAAATTATACTGATTTTGGTAGACATGTGATGTGTTGGGCAGGAGTTCAAGTGGAAAATGTATGCTCTGTAAGTTTTCAACTGCATCGCTTTTAAGAAAATCTACTCAAATTAGAGAAATGTACAAAATTGTAACATTAAATATAATAATAAGTAATAAAAATACATAAAATATTGTATAATAATAAGAATGATAATGCAAGCTAAGAGAAATGTATAAATTGATATACATAATAAATAATATCTAATTTCATATTTAATAAGCAATAATAATAAATTACTAGTTTCTAATATTAGCCCAAAATTGGAAAGCATTATTTTAGATTAAATAAATATACTTTAAAACATTAAACATTTAATGGCTAAAATAATCAAAAAGAAAAATATGAAAGAAGAGCAACTTTGAAAATGGTTTCAATTAAATTTTAAATAATAATAAAAATACAAAAAAAAAAGTGAATACATTTTTTATATTTTTCGCAGAGTATTCCACATTCGTATATGGTTTTCTGTAGTTTCTTGCCTCTATTTCATTCTCATTTGTTCGAACCATTTAAGAAATTGTCGCCGAGCTGATGTCTAAACTTGATGTGCTACTATGCAGCGAGGTTCTAAATTTAATAGAGTAAATAAAGTATGATTGGGTGTTGTGTGTGTGAGTATGTGTGTGTGTGTGTGTGTGTCTGTTGTAAGTGTCGCCTTTGTGGCTTATAAAAATACGATACTCTATTTGCTTGCTGTGCGCTTTGAGTTAATTTCATTTGATTTATGCGATTTTCGGTTTGCTGGAACGTGGAACTGGAACTCAAACCGGAGTCGGTGTTTAAGTCGGAGCTGGCGTTAAGCCCGTTGTTATACCGAGAGATGAAAACGAGTATCTGTTGTTGTTGCTGCGGTCAATAAATTACCCGCTGTGCAGAGGCTTTTCGCATTGTTCCTTTACATATTTGAAGTGCACTTTATGCTTTTTGCATACACAATTCGCAATTAATTTAAAACAATTATGTTGACGCCGCGCAAAAAGAACTGAAAACAACAACAGACAAAAAAAAAAAAAAATACCTCCTCTGTGGTGAAATGACATGTCGCCTGTCAACCGCACATTTTCAGTTCGAGTGTTATGCAATTATGGCAACGCATTTTCACGGCTGGATTAAAAAACGGCAGCCAGTTGGGTTAATCATTCCTTCTTGACTTCCAGTGGCATTAAACAAAAAACATCTGATAATAAATTCAAGTGGGCTAGTCCAGAGGGTGCGACTAGGAAATATCCTGTGGCCATCTGCGATTACCCTAACAAACCACATGCGGCTCTTCTTCGTTTTTCCCACGTTCCTCACTATTGAATTTCGATTGCTTCAAAAATTATTTGCTTATTTTACGTTCGTTGTAAGTGTAAGAATAAAAAATATATTTGATATATTTTAACTCATTTTCATTATACCCTTTATACACACTTTAGTCGCATACAGGGTATAACAAAAATATAATGAAAATATGCAAATATGCTACACAGTTTAACTAATTGATGGTAAAATATTTTTTTGCCATTTTTTCTGTAATTTTTTGAAAAACGAGCAGGGAAGACCCCTTGAAAATATTCGTTTAATTATAATTATAATTGATAGTTATCAAACAAACCAAAATTTGCTTGGAATAACATTTAGGTATACTATCATATAGCTAACCAATTTTATTATATCAATATTAAGAATATTTTATAGTTTTAATATTTTCAAAATATTTACTAAAGTTTAAACACACTATTATTTCTAGTAAGTGTTTTCCGTACTCAATCACCATATCATCCTAAACCTATTATATATTTATGTTTAATTTAAAAAAAACTTTTAAGAAAATTAGCTCAAATAAAAAATGTTCAAAACTGTGTTAGTGAGGGCTTAAAAAAATAAAGTTAATTATTTATTCCGCGAACAGCGTCAAATTTACATGTAAAATCAAACTCAAGCGCAAAATTGGTTGTTTTCTTGGTGGCAATTATATAGATCTGATTCTGATTGGTAATAAAGTGCACTTCAGAGCAGTTTGGCAGTTGATAATATTTGTTATGCTAATTGACACGTTTCTAAGGCTCTATAATCGCCCGGCTAAAGCCACACTAATTGCAGTTGTCTGCTGCTCCGGGGCTGCTGACTGCACCAGGTGCAGGCCAGGTACACGCGGCTAATGGATTTTTCCACGCCTAATTACCATTACTTAGCGGGACACAACAAGTGCAGTAGCTGCAAAAAATTACATTAAAAATTTGGCATTCATATTTTTTTATATCATCTTTTTTCCTGTCACATGCTTATTTTAATTTTATAATTTTTTTGCTGGTCGAGGTGTGTGCGAAAATGCAAATGGAATTTCATAGTCACCATTAACACCTTTTTGCACAGTCGCCTGTTGGCTCTTACATTCTCGTTTCTATTCATTTCTTGTCGTCCTCGGACCGCGCTTCTTTACTCTGCGCATATTTTATGTGACGTCATGGCCAAAAAAAAAAAAAAGAAAAAACATAAAACAAAAATGCATTTAATTAAATGCCACACAAATGCGGCGAGAAACGTTTTCAGCGTGTGATATTTAACAGCGCGTTCCGCTTGTGGTTCTCTTGCCTCACTCCCCCCCCCCCCCCCCCCCCCCCCCCCCCCCCCCCCCCCCCCCCCCCCACCCCCCTAAATCAAAGATTGAAAGACAGGAAAACAAAATGCAAAAATACGAAGAAAAAAATTAAAAAGTGTAAACAAAATTAAAAAATAAAAGTAGTTTATAAATTTATGTGAAAATGAGATGACTTAATAAACATAATACATTTATAATAAATTCAAGGAATATATAAGTAAATTAGTCATGTTGTTTATTAACTCTTTGAGTACAAAATGATTTGCGTAAGAATCATCTACAGATTGAATGTTTGTTAACAAATTTAAGTTTTCATTTCAAACTTAACTCTTACGCACAAAAGTAGGCAACACAATTCAAGTGCATTTTACAGAAAAATAGAGCTAGGAATATAGGTCGAATTGTATACTAATATAAATGCTAAGGCCAAAGAGTTATAAGAAACTTGATCGACAAAGCAAGCAATCAAAAGAGATGAAAGATTTTCAATTTCCCCCTTTATGAATTCTAAGGTCATTTATTTCCCCAAATTCATGTCCATTTTCTGGTTAACACTTCCAAAATGCCGAATCAAAGTCTATGCATATTTTCAGTTTACACAACCTATGAAATTTACTGTCATTTCTAGTTGGTAAACTCACTTCCTGTGCTGCCTTATTGGCAGCTCTCCTGAATGCTGCAGACGCCTTGGGGCAAGTCAACAACACCAGCAACAACAACAACAGCTCAATCTGTAGTAGCTTTATTTGCTTCCTGGCCTTCGAGCTATTCCGTTTGCTGGCTTACTTTGTATTTAGGCATTGCATTTTTTGTACACAAAATTCAACGGAAATTGTTCGGTAGGTGAACAGAGTACCGAAAATTTCGAACCAGAAACGAGAAACGAACGAATGAATTTGTCATTTTCAGTGTGCCCGAGTGTGTGTGTTTTATTTTTTTTTTCTGTATTTTGGGTTTGCTGTTTCCCCTTTTCCGTTTTATTTATTTTTTTTTTTTTGTTTATGCCGCCTGCCTGGCAAAATTGCAGCACGACATTTTGTCTAACCAAAACGCACAACGAGCCACAATCCCTGGCCTCCCCCTCTCCCTCCGCCTTCCCCTAAATCTTCGTAGCCAACTGTTTGCATACGTGCCCAATGTGCAATTGCCTGGGCGCTTCCAATCATTGGCCGTCTTCGCCGCAGCCCCGGTTGGCATTTTTGGGTTTGTTGAGTGTGTGCAACATGTAACTGACACAATCGAAATGGAAAACGACATGCAACACGACGCAACTACAATTGCCAACAGCAGCAGCTGCTGTTGCTGCTGCTGTTGCAACAACAAATAACTTGAGCTGGCAACACAACATTTTCTTACCTTGCAACCGCACGGAAATTGAAGTGTGAAATCTGCGGCAAATCTCTAAGCATCTCTCTGACTGCTGGCTTAGTTCGCACCAGCCTTTCCCCCTCTCCCCCCCCCCCCTATCCCCTGTCCCTCGCAGCAATTGTTGTTGCACGCCGCGTGATTTTTGAGTGTTTGATCGGCAGACAGGCGTCAGATTATGCCAGCCCCAAAACCCGAAAGTGCAAAAAACTTGCAACCCAACGGCAAACATCAGCCAAAAAAAAAACGGAAAAATGTTGACTAAAGCAGCCTCAAATGTCTCGCAAATGCAGCCTTGCAGCATGTCGAAAATCCTGTGGGGTCTACCAGTTGTTTACTTTGTAATGCGGGTTACGCAACACCAAGTGCAGTTGCAAAGGCAAAAAGAAACCCAACAGACGACCGCTTAATGCACTACAACCACCAATTATAATGTAAACAGCGCAACATGTCCGTAATCCATAAATCCTATACTTCACTACCACATCTTTGTCAAAACTGAACCAATTTTCAAGTTGATGTCATTTTGGTCTTTATCGTCTAGATTAATTCTGCATTCAAAATATTTCCATTATTAAATAATTTTTTTTTCGAAAAAAAAACTTTTCAAAATGTTGAATCTTGAGTTTATAATTTTATTCGATTGCATTAGCCACAATAAGCATACAAACAACATAAAAACCGATTTTGAGGGGGTCAAATTTTTGGCTAAAATTGACAACAATTTTGACATGTCAAGTCCTAGGATCCATACGTCCTATATTTAAAACTCCCATAACTTTGATGACATTTTGATCATGATCTCTCCTGTATTTTGATTATGCATCCACAATAATTGAATTTGAAATTTTTTTAGAAAAAAACCCTTACTTATATTTGAAAAAATTGTTTTTTTCAAAATTTGCATTGGAAACTTACATTATTAAACCATATCACGAAATGAAACTATTTTGTGCATGTCCGTCATGCTATCCGTCTGTGCCACAGTTTTTAGAGTCTCCAAATTTGGAAGATAGATAAAGATTGGAGGAAAAAATTAAATTTTGTGAACTTTAACTTTGTGCGTAAAAATCGGAATGGAAAACGAAATTCGCTAAAGTATTTCGCCTAGTTCGGCAAATGCAAATGAGATTCTTGTAGTGCAGTGTAGGGGCTTAATACTTTATGCCGCAGACTAACGACAACTGCTCATGTGTATCCCAAGTAACAACGGTGTGCATGTACTCAGTGATGTTGTTGCCGTTGTGATTGTTGTTGTTGCTGTAGCTGTTGTTACTGTGGCTGTGGCTGTGTGGCAAGTTGGTGTTCCGGTTACGGCACATTGCACTTACGCCGTGTGGTGCAGCGCCTGCCACACATTTTGCCTATGAAATTTGCAAGAATTTGTTGTGTCAATTGTGTGTGTTTCTCTGTCTGTCTAAAATACTGTATGTCTGCCTGTCTACCTAGCTGGCAAATATTTATTTACCGCATTAAATTCAGTTAGACAAATTGGCAAAGAACTTAAAGCGAGCTGTGCGCCAAAAATACAAAAAGGCAAACAAGCAGAACAAAATGGAATAAAATAAAACAACATAAGCAAAACAAACATAAGAAAAAGCCAACTCATCAAGTTTTGCCAAGTCTGCCAGTTGCACGTTACACGGGGCGTATGCGTAATTTGGCGAAAGCTGCAGTAAAAATCCAGCTGCAGATGTTTCGAAGCACGAAATTAATTACACACACATACTGAGCAAAGCGAACGAAAAACAACAACAGCAAGAGCAGCGCCAAAATAATAATAATAATAATAAGTAAGAAAAATAAACTTTACACACAGCCAGAGAAACCATAAAGAAGCATATGCTAAGGCAAGGCATAAAAATAAACCGAAGAAGAAAGCACAACTTTTGCGATATTATCTGCATGTGTGTGTCTGTGTGTGTGTGTGTGATGGGTGTGTGTGTGTTTGTTTATATTTCTTGTTGCTCTGCTGATGAGTTACAAGCAAGATTTCTGAAAGTAGTAAAAGCTTCACAGCCACTGTCGAGCATATCTATGAATGTCGAAAATTCAGAACACATGAAATACCCTGAATTTTATTCTGTATTTTTTTGTCAATATAGATAATAATAAATCTTTTTTAAAAGTACAAGTACGCTGACAAATGTCCCTATATTTACGAGCATTTCGGTATTTGTATGACATAAACAAATATTTATAGTAAAAATAAAACAAACAAGTGATTTGAAACAAAAATACATGAAAATAACTAAAAATGAATATATATTAATATATAAAAGCAATTGTATCGAAAAATAATTATAATATTATTATATATATTTATATTATCTGAGCTATAAAGTTGTCTAATATATTCATGTTTAAGGTTTCGCTTTCACTGTTTTATTCTTTACACTGTTATTTCTACATGGAAATCGAAAATTACCTATAATGCAAATTTGTATTATATATATATATATATAAATATAAACAAACTTAACATAAATATTTATATATATAATTATATTTTTCCATTTTTTATATAATATATCAGGTATAAGGCATATCTTTATACCATAAAACTCATGTGTAGTCAGTCATTAAATTTTAGACATAATTTGTTTTTCCCTCTGGAAATATTTAAAGCCTTTTTAAGAGCATTAAGTATTCAGCAACGTATATCAATATATCATCTTGTTAAAATGCTGTTGCGCTCGTCTGTTGTTATATATATGTATATATATGTACTATATTTGGCTTTTACATTTTATTGGGAACGTCTTTTGGGACTTGGTCTTGGACTTGAAATTGGGTGTTTGGGTGTTGGGTGTTTTGGCTGTGTGCTAAAATTTGAAAGGCAGCAATTAGTGTTAAATAAAGAAGTCATAAAGTGTAAATAAAATTTTTGAAGCGCAAATGAAAAGCAAGCAATAATAATAATACGAGTGCTCCGTGTCATGTATATGTGTGTCTGTGTGTGTGTCTGTGTGTGTGTGTATGCTGGCCATTATTTATGGCCAGCATTGTTTGGCATTTAAAGTGAAAAGCTGGCCGACAGCTGGCAATCATTTTAAAGCATTTGCCAAGCCATTAATTGTTGCATAAATATTGTAAACAAATTGCTGGCCATCGTAACGTGCGTTGCATCAACAACAAATGCAACAACAACAACAATTTCATACGATTACAAGTTGATTTTTGCTGCAACGTCAAGTCTCATTTTCTGTTTGATTTATGCCTCGCATGTTGGCTCAATTTGTCAATTAATCAGTGTACATATCAAGCGAAATTGTTTTGAAGAAATTATTGCTTGCATAGGATAAATAGATTCGAGTAAAAGAAATTTTAGAGCATAATATTTCTCTTTTTTACTTTTTGATTTGGCGAAATCGTGTTTTGCGAAATGTTGTTTTTTTGTAATGATAATAAAAAAGATTAGATACAAAAATAAACCAAATAAAAAAATAAATAAATAAATAACATCGTTACTATACAAATATAATATTTCAGACATTTCTTTAATTTGTGAACACATTTTTCTCCACATTATTGTATAATAATTATATACTCTCATTATATTGTATTGAATTAAAATATGACAGTATAGAAAGGGAAGCTGAAGCAGATTTTAATTATTATTTTATATTTTAAATTATAAGTCAAAGTCTATTCGAACTAACTAAAGAAAAGAATGATTTTATATATTAAAAGTTAAACTCACTTTTCAGACATAAACAAACACATCCCCCATAAATATGACTTTTACGAAAAAATATTATTTTGTTACTAGAGTGTTCTATGCATATTGAAAAGAAAATTAGATTGATAGACGCTCTAATAATCAATAAAAAAAATAATAATTATAATATTACAAAAAGAATTCTAATAAAAAAAATTCTTAATAGTCCGTCTTGTACATATTTCGTTATCTTTGTAATTTATTTATTAACTATTTAAAAATTACTTCTCGTAAAAATGTTGTATTTGGTTAAAAAGGTTATCGTAATAAATTTGTTTAATCGCTTCAGTGCAACTACTTGACTTAAAAAACTTCCAATATAATTTTCCCAATTTTTGTAGGTCCGCTGCAATTCAGTTGCATGTTTCGACACCATATGCAGATGGATTTGCCAAAAGCAAAAAAAATAAACTAAAAAAAAACAAACAAAAGAAGTAAAATAAATAAATATATAAAACGGAATTCACTTGTGTCCGTAAGCATCATTTGATAAACAAATTGAAACAAATTTTGGGCACACAATGCGTTCTAATAAATATGCTCAGCGCATGCGAGAAATAAAATGAATTTACGACTCTCGAGAACAAATAAAATATGACTGTGAGTGAAATTTTAAGTTATGTAACTGCCAGGAGACCGGATCGCATGCATAGCCATCATTGGTGCTAGGCACTAGAGAAGCGTTCGTTCGAGTGTCCCCAGACGGCAACAACAACAACAACAACAGCAAAAGCAGCAACAAGCAGCAGCAGCAGATGGAGATGAAGGTGGAGGAGGACCTGAGGTAGTAGCGGCATGTTGAGGACAATTTCTAGTGGGAATCACGTAACGAAGTGCATTGTTAAAATATAATAAAATCGCAATTTTGCGTTCATGTTGCAATGTGGCGTCATATCCTTTTTCCTTTAATTTTTCACGAGTTTGCCGTTTCGTAGTTCCGTAAACCCGAAATCAGAAAGACAGAGGGCGAGCGAGACGGAAAACGAAAGCGAGAGCGAGAGCGAGAGCGAGGGAGTTGCAACAACTGGCAGCCAATGCATTTCCACGCTTCTTCGTGCTCCCTCGTGCAGTTCATAATGGGTCTCCGTCTCAGTCTCCAAACTCAGTGGGAGGGGGCAGGAAGGGGGAGGGGGCTTGCAGGGCACTAACGGCGCTTGCTATGCACACTCCATAGATTTTAATGCAATTTTCTACGGGCTTTATATGTTTTTATTTCGCTGTTGTCATTGTCGCAGCTGCCAAAGTCTTTGTTCTTGCCTAGGTCCGATTCCGCAGCGACCAACGGTTTGTTTGGGGTTGGGTTTGACTGCTGCTTTCGTTTTGGGGTTAGTTCGGTTTGGGGCTGCTTCGGTTTGCTTAGTTGCTTTGCACGCCGCATCCGCTTTCAAGTTTCTCAAGCGGCTTCCCATATTTCTGCACTCAATTGTCCTTCAGCGCATTTTGCGGTTTGCTTCGGCTTTTTAGTTGACGTTGTTTGTATTTCTCACACTTTCTCATTGTCTCCCTCACTCTCTCTCTCTCTCTCTTTCTCTATTTCGTTTCTTTCCCTTTCAGCCATGTTGTAAAATATAATGCCTTTGTTTGTTCGCGCAATAAAAAATGATTACTTTAATTTCCGTGCACATAAAAAGCACGTCTAACATGAGAAATGGCTGTCATTGTGGCACTTTCTTTCAATTTTTTCTAGTTCTTGTTGCCATTTTTTTTTTTATTTTCTAACCATTGCTTGCCGATCGGTGCAATAAATACATTTGGATATGTCGAGCATGGTAGGGCAGTAAAAACTTTTATTATATTAAAAAAGTGCCAAGAACTTTAAAAAATGTTTGATTTTGTTTAAGGTAAATGAATTTTCTTTTCTGCAAAATATACCACATTTAGTTAAGATACGTCGAAAGTGTCCCTAAATTATATTTCTATCCTTCTTGTCATAACCACTTTTAAACTGCTTTACACTTACATAATTAAAGTCTAAAACCCATTTTAAAATACGATATATCTCATTTGTATTATTGTTATTAATATATATCATATTTCCAAACGTAACTTTTATTTTTCTAATTTTCCAATGTTTTTACTATTTTTATTCTTTTTCTCACCTTCTACCAAACAAGTATATTTTTGTTAGCTTGACAGTCTGCAATCTAAATGTTAAATTTAATTTGGCTTACTTTATTTTTCGAAAGCCAAACATTTTTTAGTTTCATTTAAAATTTCACATTTCTTTTCCAAATTGTTTTTCCCTCAATATTTTTGCCTCGTTAAAACAATCAGAAAAATATGTCTGTGCAGTGCAAAACGCGTTCTTAGAGGGTAGTTTAATATTGTCACAAAATATGTGACGCATCGAAGAAGACTTATGCGAAACTATAAAGAATATATATATTCTTGATCAATATTAAAAGCCGAGTTGATTAAAATCGTTTATTGTTAAAGCTACCTCAGTATGAAGAGAGTTTTTGTTTATCGAGATATATCGAACATATTTGGCAACATCGAACAACTTTATAATATCGCTTGCTATAGGAACAATCGGTTAAAAATCAAGTTTTATTCCAAACACTGTTGATTACAGATTGCGCACGTCTTTGGTTTGTCGAAAAGCGTATTTAGCTTTCGGCATCTCAAAGAAAAGTCTTGTTCTCGTTTCTCTTTTATTTTGCATTGTCCTTTCAAGTTGCTAGCATCCCAGCTCTGTTTTGTGTCAAACCGCATGGGCCAAAAACAGAAGTCGGGCCCACGCTGCGGATTTTGGGTCTCTCCTTTTTTGGTTGCAGCTAAGCGAAAAGTTTATGGACCAAATTGTTTTCACCTGCTGTCCCAAATTTATAACACCTCTCGCCTGGCCTTTATTTTTATTTGTATAATCCTTTCGCTTATGGCACGAAACCCCCGCCTCCCGCCCCTCCCTCTCCGCACGCTAACAACCTTTTGCACATGACAGAAACCAGGCATTGGAATTTGCGAGCTCACCAGTTTGGATTAGTCGAGAAGACAAAAACTCAAGCCAACGAATTCTCGGCTCCAACCTATGCAAAAAATATCCCCAGCACAGTGGTTGAAAAATGCGATTCCCGTTTTTATGGCCATTTCGTGTACTTTGCATAATGTTTGTTCGGCCAATTTTTACGGCCAGACCGGCCAACGGGCAGAGTTTAAGGCCATAATGGCCACAACACTTGTTGTGCCCCTCGTCCCATGAACATTTCTGATGAGTTGGCGAACGAAAAAACACATTTTTCAATGGTCTCATTAAACGACCAGAAATTATATTAAATTTGCCAAAAAATTCAGCTGCATAAAAAAGTTGTAAATATTTTTATGCCTGCATTAATATGCAACGTCAACCACTGTGGCCCCAGGTGGGGGCCACCAAGTGGCTACTGGTGGGTGGCTGGGTGGTTTTGGGTGGTTCTGGGTTGTCGCTGCTAATACCACCGCTAATAAAATCTTACTGCCGCGGCGTCGCAGAGCCATGAAGCACAGCTGTGTGCAGTCATTTTTACTACTGCAGTAGGAAATGGCAATGCCAAAGGCAAAAGACGCTGAAAACGCCGGCAAAAGGCCAAAAGGGAAATGCGCGAAGCACGCGACGATGGCTGTTCTTCGATTTGGAACTGGTTCAAAGATTGCAACGCTTGGAACTTGTTGGCTCTATTAAGCCATTTGTTCGATTTTTGTTCAGCGGGAGCTAGTTTAAAGAGCATTGCAATTCGATGAAATAATTAGACTCAATGACTTTATAGCTCTTTTTCGGACTAAATATTTGCATTTTATTTATAACATCCACTAATTGTTTTTATAACTAAATATAACTTTTCTGCGCCTATTTTTGCCTGCTTTCATTTGTGATTTTCATGTATTTCCATGTATTTTTAAATGTCATAGTTGTTCTTTAAATTTCATCACAGAACTAGTTCACAGTTTGGATTGTGTGTATTTATATACAATTAATCAAATATATTAATTTCAAATAATTATAGGGAACACCTATACTTATGTATATATATATGTAAATATTCCTCTTAAATTCATATTCATGTAACTAGGTTTTCCTATGCTGAACATATCTAGACACTTTTAGCTAATTTTGTTCTAATAAAAAAGTTCATTGAACTAATTTTAATATAATAATTAATTAATATAAAAGCTGATAAAAAATAAAAAACTTGGTCTTTTGATGAATAATGAAAATTAATATCTGGCTAATTAAAGTGCATTCCCATATTAAGATGTTCAAAATGTTTCATAAAGTTTTACTTTCTACGCTTAATTTCTTTAAACAAATTTTAATTTTTTTTTTTTGATTTTCTCTTAATAGATAGTTGGATAGCTGTATAGGTTATTACCTAGTGCTAAGGTTAATGTAGGTTATAAGTATGACATTTTTTAGGTGTGTGTGTGTGTGTGTGGGTTACCGCAGGCTAGGAATTAGCCGATTATGACCATCTGGATAATAACATTTCGGAGCACACCCTCGACGTGTCTTCTTCTCGTTGTCGCTGTTTGTTGATCTACCGTTTCATTTAAATACAAATTAAAAGATGACAACGTTGTCATTGTTATTGTTGTGGTTGTTGTTGCTGTTGCTATTGTTGTTTTAGCTGTTGCCGCTTACCGTTTACATCTAATGAAACTTTATGACGACCACTTGGCCGCAGGGGCACAGGTCATTGGGCAGGGCCAACGACTTGCGCCACACCTTCAGTGGCTGCCATCATTACCTTTCCTTTCCTTTCCTTTCCTTTCTTTCCCACCTGTCCGCGGCTTTTCACTAATTTGCCGGCCAATTTACATAAAGGCCGCGCTGCCAAAGTTGTTAGCCAACGTAATTTCTCCATATACATAATTTTAGCTGAATAACCGAAAAGGACAAAAAAAAATATTTGAAAATATGAAGAAAAAAACAGTAAAGAACACTTTACCTTCGAGACACCGACGATGGAATTCTCTTATAAATTCACATTTGTAATATATGTGATATAACTTCTTTTTTTTATAAATGTATGTTATTATTTTTGATCAATATCAACAGTCGAACATATTATTGATCAAGAATATTTATTTATATATTTATATATACTCTATAAAATCGTTTGCAATGCGCTACACATTTAGTAAGAATATTCGAATACTCTTCGCAAAGGATGTACAAAAAATAAGAGGAAAACCTTTGGGGCTTTTTCCCAGCGCATAACTTGATTAAATTAAAGGTAAAGTCAGGGGGGGGGATGTGTCGGAGCGGCTTCTAATGACAGGCAGCTGCATTTTAGTGCTTACTCTGCGTACTCGATGCCTGTCTGAGTAGATAGCTTGTACTCGATGCCTGACAGCTGTATGAGTTTGCTTTTAGAGTTTTCGAGTTGTAATTCGGGGATTTATTTATGCATAAAATGCAAACAAAATCTGAATAATTACCAACAACGCCAAACTGACGGACTGACAGCCAAACAATGCGATAGGGAAAGAGACAGAGAGGGAGAGAGAGAGACAGCGACAGAGACAAGCTAACCGATTGCATTTCAGCTTTAGACCTGTCAGAATACTCGCATATGAGGTAAAATAATGTTTAACGAATGTGAATGCGAATCTGGCATATAACTGACAATTGTTCGCTTACATACGTCAGAAAGCGGCAGAGGCATGGGAGGGGAAAAAGCAGCATCTGACGGCATTTAGACATCAGAACAAAACAAACATGTAGGCGTGGCAGGAATAAAATATATTGGAATTAAAGCTGAAAAATTTAAAATTAAAAAAATTTGCTAGATAAATATACAATACACAAATCATTGTTGTTTATTTTATTTATAAATTGCTTGTATTTTATAATAATGCAAGCCAATGTTTAAGACTTTAATATGAAACTTCTCTTATCGAGACAAAATTTCATAAAAATATAAATAGATATTTTTAAAAAACAACATTTTAGTAGAAACAAACGACAATGTTTTCTGTTGTTTTTAATAAAAAAGAATATGCAAGAAACATGCAAAGCTACTTTATCTGAATACCCCACAGTCAGAAACTCAAATGCTGCCTACTTATAGGATTTAAGGTATTAGTTCTAACAACAGTGCATCCAACCATAAGAAACGCTCTAATATAACCCAGTTTTCTAAATCCATTAGCCACAAAAGGATATAAGAAACGACGAAAGTGCATTATAAACTGCAGAACAATAATACCCAAAATAGTACAACGAATTTAAAATGTGATATTGTTTGATTGGCCTTAGCTGTGGTATAGCTTAGAGGCTTACACGATTTGAAGCTCTAATCCCAAGCAGAAAGCATTTGTACGCTCGTTTCGCTTTTGGCCATTAAACACGTCAATAATCTGCCACGCTTTGGGGCCAAAAGTTGTCATCAACGTCATCCGTGGGCCCCAGCTAACAATTAACAATTAAAACCCCAAAGAGCACAACTCAATTTTAGACAGCAGCAACAATGGCACACAACGGCCAATTTCATATATACATATAGGAATACGAGATAGCTGTTGTCGATAGCAAACCGCAGCGACAAGGACACAACATGAAGAACAGGAAGAAGCAGACCAAGAGGCAGCAACAACAACAATCGCAACAGCAACAATTGCCAATGTGAAAACTCCGAAGCGAGGCGAAGTTCTGCACACTTACAACTAAAAACTTGTTACGTATTTAATTGCAATTAAAAAGTTGTTTGTAGTTGCGAATGTTGCGTTTTGTGTGCTGACTGCTACTGCTGTTATTGTTGTTGCTGCTGATATTACTTAAATACCCTGTACCCATTGAAAATGGCTTCAAAACAAATAAATATCCTGCAGTTGTGCAAATGTATTTAAAAATTCACTTCGCAACACTATATAGTGTTGATCCGAACAAGCTGAGATTTGCCTTTTTTTGATAAATCGATATTTATCGATACTTATCAGCAGCAAGCACTTGCAACACTACATTAATTCTTGATCTGAACAAGCTGAGACAATTTTTGTTTATAAATCGATAAATATCGATTTCAAGTCTTGGATTTGTGAATACCTTTAGGTTTATCAAAACCAAGTTTAACCGTAGTTTTGGTACTTTATGGAAAGAGTTTCTATTCTAATTGTGTTTGTTAAACATATACTATTCTACTGAAATTTATTTATCAAATAAATGAATGTAAATTCAGCTGAATTGCTAAATAATTCAAAAACTTGTTAAAATTTCGACTTGTGAATTTATTAAAATATATTAATATATAAATATAAATATATTAATATAAAAATATATTATTACATAAAATATATTCTAAAATATATTATATAAATAATCCAATGTGGATAATTGTAGCGGCAGCTAAAACCTGGGTACACAGTATCAGCTAGTCAGGCACTTTAACTTTTTACTATTGTTATTGTTGTTGTTGCTGGCAGACACCAGGACAATGGTTATAAGAACGCTGCCAAATTGTCCTCACCCTAAAGAGAGAAAGCCACAAAGATGAAGTCATTACAAGCCGAAACGAAATTGGCGCAGAGCAGCCAAAGGGTTTGCATTTAATGAGTTTGATGCGGCGCAGCGGCAGGATACGGGAGGGAAATGAAAACTTCGAGCTAACCCTAGCGAAAGCCCCCAACACAACAACCGAACATTCGATAGAGGTCTGACTCAGATTTTAGACGATAGCACTCATTAGAATTTGGCGATTTTAGCTTAGACACAGAAACCGGCAAAACTTTGGCCATAACAATTGGCCATGAACACAATTGGCCAAAGATTCGAGTGTCATCGAATGTACTATAAATTTAATATTAAATTATATACAAGCTATATATTATTTTGGGGGCAATCGCTAATTCACACACAGCTCAAATATATAAAGATTTAATTAAAAAAAAAAAACTTTTTTAATTTAAGTAAATTTCTCGGAAATATAATTTTAATATTTAACATATTTGGACAGCCGAATATTCTTAACGTGAAAATCGTTCATTTTTATATATTGTTGTATTCAACTTTGATAGTAAACAATTTTTTAAAGCAACTAAATAATTTGTAAATTCCACAATATTCGTTTGCTTATAAATTACAAAAACATTTATAAACATTTTATAAACATTTATAAATTCATGCAAAAACTCTCCGCTTAATTCGCGTGTTTAAATAATTTATAAAAATTAAATAATTTGCACATTTTCATTCAATTCGTTGCTCTTGTAAATATATTCATTGCCATGAATTGAAATTTCATGATACCCACGGATGTTTACCTATCGTCACAAAAATCCCAATCGGATTAGTTAAAAGATACTTTTGAGAGTTGCCCGACAAGAGCAAAGCAAACTAAATTCAGTCAGCCAAGAAGCAGATACTATAACCGAATGGTGGAGTCGGAGGGGGGCGGGGAAAATCACCTGCAGCTGGCACCGGATAAAGTGTGACCCATGTGACTCTTGACGGTCGCCTTGGCAGTTTTTCTTTTTTCTTATTGTTGTTGTTGCTGTTGTTGTTGTTGATGTCTTGGCAGCTCGACTCCCCCGAGTGCATGCTGCACTTGGCTTTTCCCTCAATGTGCTGGGGTGGCCGCCGGCAATTGAGTTTAGTGGAATACATGTTTGTTTAGGGTGGAGTAGAGGGGGGGAACTGGGGGAGAGCAGAGTGCGGCACTATCGACGCGTGTAAGCGGTAAATGAATTTATTTGGCTCATTTAGTTGCAGTTAATTTATTTTTATATTTATTGAGTTTGTTAAGCAATCGACCCTCGCGCTACATGCAGCCAAAGCAGGGCAACAGGAAGATATATATATATATGTATGTATGTATGCGAACTGAGCAAGCTTTAGGATATCAAGACAATCTATATACAAAATCCTAATCTAAATCTATCTATTATTATACAACATTTACTCTCTACGAAATGTTTCATAAAGGCGAAACATCATTATTATATATCTATAATAATATTTTATTAGAATTTATTTATTTATTTTGATTCTAAAAAAAGTTATTTTAGTTCAATCATATATATATTTGAAGACCTATTTTAATTATTAAATTTAAATTTAAGGAAAATTATATAAATAAGAAAAAGATTTTGTATATACTCTGAATTATTACTATTACAGCATCGCTTATAAAATAAATAGTATTCCCAAGGAAATTTAATCCTCTAAATATTATTTAAAAAAAAAATAAAAACAAACAAACAGATAGCAAAAATAAACTTATCGATTTTTAGCAAGCGACAGAAGTGAATAAAAAGAGAATAAATTATCAGGCAGAGGCACGTGACTCTACCTGATAATAATAGTCATAAATTATTCAGATATTGAGGTTAGAAGGGCCTATGTATGCTGTCATTTGATTTGCGCCTATTACCTTCACCTACAGCAAATATCAGTTCATGCATCCGTAAACTTTGCATATCCCAAAATCCACAACACGGTGCCTAATCATAGGGGAACGTCTCAGTAATTTGCACAGCTTGGGGTAAAATGTCTAATAGGCACCTTGGGGTACCCTCGACCCACCATCTGGCATATCAAATTGCAGTGCTTTTGGGGCTGCCAACCTTTTGCTGTCGCGTGCCATTGAATTCGAGCACTTTTCGGCGTTTTGATGGCTGCCCAACACGACACACGACACTTGGCCATGCACTCAAATTTGTACAAAATTCATTTCAATTACCGTCAATTTTCAATAATTTTGTTTCAAATTATATTCCATTAGGTCCAAATGCATAATTAGCCAAAAGAACGCTGAAGGAGTTGTGAGGTGTTCAAGGATTTCGAATGGCAAATCTATAAACATTTTCTATGCCCCATAAACCCTGCCCGTAACGTTGCGCATAAAAAGGGAATCCGACTAGAAAATCCAGCTACATTTAATTTTAAACTTTTCATGTGGCAACTTTTTGACTGCCTGGCTGCGTGTGGGGCACATTGGGGTTATTTAGGAGGTGCCTGGCAATGCATTAGCCGTTGCTGTATTTTATGTGTATGTGTGGATGCCGTTGAAAACGCCAACCAGGTGGCAAGGGTTACCAGCCAGTTTGACGGCAGCTGGCCTGGTTGGGGGGAGTGGGGGGAGTGGGTGCCATACGGCTGTGCTCTTATGAATTTCACATGCTTAAGCCGCAAACTTATGTGCGCGCACAGCTTGAAATCCACGCGCACGTAAACTAAACTTCAACTAAACCGAAACTCACATGACTGCCATCTTCTATCTATTGCCCCAAACTTTGCTCTTCCAGCAGCAGCAATCCGCATCCGCATCCGCATCCACATCCACATCCGCGTCCTTGTTGTCGCCGCCTCAGCTGCATTTCGGCTTTGGCATGTTACCAGGGCTTAGGACACATACTACTCCCAACTCTCAAATCAGTCTTCAGTATTCAGTTTTCAGTTTTCAGTTGCGGGTGAACTCCCAACTCGGAACAACGTGTGCCGAGTCAATGAGCAATTGACTGATAAAGCAGACTCCCCCTCTCTCTGTCTTTCTCTCTTTCTCTATCGTATTCATATCAAATATGCTTCAAAAACTTTTCGCTTTTTATTCACTCACCTTGCGGGGAAAGTCCGTTCAAGTGCACTTCCGGCAAATATGCGTAAAAATTTAATTTTATGAATGTTCGACGGTTTCAGGTTCGGAAGAAATTTGCAAATATGTCCGGAAAATAAATTAGAAATATATTTATTAATTAAATAAAAACAGGCATAGACGTTAAAGTTTATAAATATATTTTCGAATATTTCAGACCAAAATATACTAAATTTCAGTATTTGCTAAAAAAAAATATTATTATTAATTAAATATGTATGGAGAGTACATTATCATAGCTCAAAGTAATGGGAAAAAATTAAAAGATTTAATTGTAATTTATATTTCATGTAACTAACTATAACTATTACTTACTTTTATATAACTAACTTAATAGTCATCTTAATCCGAAGTGTATATTAGATAACACTATGTACATTTTTAATTTTTATATTTTTAAAATATGTATTCGCATATATATTTTTGAATCAAAAAAATTATTTTTTGTTCGTTTTTCTTCACGATTTTTTTATATTAAAATTAAAAAGTCAAAAACTTTTTCTCCACAGCTGCATTCAAATAAGCTCAAATACCTCCAATAGGCTTTCAAAAATTGGATGTTTTTAAAATAACGTCAAAGAAATGAATTTTTTTCTTTTTTGTAGTGCCCTCATTAAATTTATATTATTATTTAGAAGAGCCTCAATGCAATAAAAATACATAATTCGAAGTTCGATACAAAATATATAAATTGTTGCGGTTGTCGTAGTGGTTGTTGTGGTTGTTGTGGTCGCTGTCGCTGGTATGCTCCTATAATGTTCGTCCTAATCCTCCAAATTTTCGGAAGCCTGACTCTCGTCGTCTCCCTGGTCGCACTTCGCATGCCGCTTGGCATTGTACCTGGTCACCAGACTGTGGGTGTGCTGCACTAGCTTCTCCAGTTCAGAGAGAGTGGGCTCCACGTCCAGCAGAAACTTGGACACGCGACTGTTCTCGCCGAGGGCTCCGGACTCGGATTCAGAGACGGCACCTTCGAAGTTCAATTTGTAATTGTTGAAAAAGCCAAAGAGCACTTCGTGCTGCAACAGAACGGCGGTTATTTGAGTGCCCCGGCGATCGGAAACTGGATCGGGAGCTGGATCGGCATCGGCATCGGTATCACCATCACCATCGCCAGCGCACAAATCTAAATTCTTGTCGGTTTTGCGATATGAGCTGTTGGCCTCCGAAGTTTGGCTCGAGTTGAAATCGATGAATCTGGTCAGCTCCTCCTCGAACTCATCGGACTCGGTGTCGGTGTTGGGACTGGACTCTAAACTTGGCTTGGGATCCTCTTTATGAAACGAGGCCTTCTCACCATCTGTGTTCGGCTGATCGAAGTCGGCGTCTTTTATGTCATCGTCTTTGGCCACCAGCTCCTTGACCCGGTCCGCATAGCGCAGCGTATTCAGCGTATTCTCCACGGAGCTCAGACCCGGCGATATCATCGCTATCATGCAGGTCTTGTTTTGCTCGCCGCCGATAAACGAATCGCGGAGCACCTGCGTCAACTTGGAGCCGCGGAATGGCAGATGACTCGAATGGCGACTCAACGCCCGAATGCACTCCTTCAGCGCCAGCAAGGACTTGTTGATCTCAGCGCCCTCGCGACGCGTTTGCAGATTGGCCGATTGGGTGTCCGCGCCGCGCTCATTCCCCGCCAGATCCACAAACGAGCACTTGCCGCACGGCTCCCACTGATCGGGCAGCAGCAGGCCTATCTGGAAGACGGCATGCGAGCGCGACGATTTAATGTTCACCGATGTCTGGCCCGAGGTGCGCTCCCGATTGCCCCGCTCGATCAGTGTCAGCACATCCTCCACTTTGGAAACGGGCGTCTTGGTCAAGCCAACGATCACCACCTGTTGGCGACCATCCTCCAGAACGCGCAGCATCGGCTTCTGCGGCAGCAGCAAATCGAACACCTGTTTGGGAATAAAGTTTTGATTACAAGTACGAGACTAAATTCGTGCGTATCATACGCAGATCAGTTTTATTGTCCAACTGTCGATAACCCACTTCGTTTTCCTAAAATCGATAAATATCGATATTTACCAGAATTACTTTTAACATATCTTAGACTATAGAATTAGTAGATCAATGTTATGCATCAGTTTTTCCCTCAATCGATAAATATCGGTTTCTGAACGATTTTTTAGCATACCTAGGGCTTTGTCTTGAAGTTTGGTTTTTTATGTTTCTGTACAACAAAAAAGGACAATGAAGTTTAGTTGTCTAAAATCGATAAATATCGTTTCAAATCGCAAATCGATAAAAGGTGAATATTTCCCACAGTTTTAAAGATAGAGTCATCAAATTTTATATGTAGATAGCTGGTGACCTTAAAAATCGGAAATGCCTTTATCTCCCACAGTTTTTGAGCCAGAGTCACCAAATTTGGAGGGTAGATAACTGGTCACCTCCTTTAAAGATCGGTAAAAAAAAGTAAAAAAAAGTCTAGTGGGACACTTACTTTACTGCCGTAGATCTCAAAGTAGCTGCAGATGACAGTGGCGCCCATGTTGCGGTACCGGGGCTTGGCCAGCTCGGCGAAGACATCGCGGGCAGCCATGCCATAAATGCCGGTGGTGCAGTCCTGCACCTTGCCGCAGAACTCGCCGCCCATTGTGTGGGTCTTGCCGCTGCCCGTCTGGCCGTAGGCAAAGCAGGTCGCGTTGCCGCCCTCGAACATGGTGCGGATGAGGGGACGAGCGGTGTGCTCGTAGACCAAACTGTTGCTGCACTCCTCGTCGAAGGTGTAGTCGAAGCGGAACTTGTGATGCTCGAGGAACTTGGTGAGGTCCACCTTGTTGCGCAGCTCGTGGACGATCAGCGAATTGCGAGTGGGCACCGAGATGATGTCGACGGCCTTCGCCGCCAGCTCGCGCCGGCTCAATGGTCGCTTCCGGACGCAGACAGATATCTGCTGGACGTGGGCGCCGCGCGAACTGAGGCAACGCAACGGATTCAGCGGCAGCTGATCGCGAAAGGTGCGCACCATGAGCGCCACCTCCCAGTTGGGATTGTCCGGATCCTTGCTGCGCAGCGCGCTCTTCTCGCGCAGCTGCTCGGCGTGAATGGCGCGTCGCCGCTCCCGCTGCTCCTTGAGCCGCTCCACCTCGCGCACCACGCTCGAGCAGCGCGTCATGTTCGAGGCGCTCGCCGTCGCCTTGGCGGCAACGGTCAAATCCGCACTGCCATTGTTATTAGCCGAGGGATTCTTTTGAATGCGCAGGGGCCTCGATGCGGGCGAGGGGCTGCTGCACCGATTTTCGACACGGATGCGCTTCTTGCAGGGATTGCTGTTGCTGTTGTTGTTGTTGTTGTTGTTGGCCTTGGCGCGGTACATATCGAAATTGGATAGATAGCGCGACTTGGGCTCGCTCTTGGCCGGGTCCTTATCGGGCAGCTTCTGTTTGGCCTTCGCCAATGTCGGATTCAGCTCCAGCACCGATCTCCAGGGTATCTCCTTGCCTTTCACCTTGCTGCCCTGCGTCCATTCAACGGTCACAACCTGCCGCTCGACACACTTGACGCCGATCCGCGCCGACTGTATGCATCCGTCGGAACGCCTTATATTGATCTTGTCACCAATCGCTAGCAATTCCATATAGAAGCAACTCGCTTGCGTCTAAAAATCAGCACAAGAAAATATACCTGAAAATATACCTATTAAAAATCATTCACAAAAATTAATAAAAATGTACGCACCTTTTGGAGCTTAGCCGTTTTGAGTATGTTATCCGAGTGCTGTGACACGGATTTGTATTCGAATCGATATCTTTTAGGAGTGGCAATCAATGCAATGATATCTTGATCGAATCAAATATTAACGGCTATAATAAATAGTATATGGTATATTAAACTCGTGGTCTCCACTCTCCCAGGATAATTTCCTCTCGGCTCACGCAAAGTTTTTATGTAAGTTCTGAAAAGTTGAGTCTGTTTTTTTTTTTATTTACAAAATGTCTAGAGCTTAGCACTAGTGTTCTATAAATGTGGTACCTAAAATGGCTCAACGATGATTTCAACAAACTATTTTCAATTTGCAGCGCCTACTTGAAATTTCAAATCCTACTTTGGCTATACAAAAAAATATTTTTATAAAATATACTTTTTCTATTCTTTGAAATTTTTAGAAGTTACGCACATTTCACATTTTTTACACATTCCTTTTTCACTATATAGTCTGGGCAAACGTCATGAAATCATCACAGCTATAATCAGTACTTTTTCATGCATTGACTTTTGCAACAAAAAATCAATTTGTGAAATAAGCTGCCGAATATAAATCTTGTTCTGTAGTCCAAAAAGCTGTAGGTCATGACATTGTCGCTGACATAAGCAGCACTTTTTTCAGCCTTTTTCCTTTATTGAAAAGAAGTGCAAAACAACATGCATAAAAACACATGTTTTCTTCTCTTTTCGTATTATGCTTTTCCAACTACTTATGTACATATGCGAGCAGAGTGAAACTGTGTAGTTTTTTATTTTTCTATTTACTTCTTTTGTTTACTAAACTAGTTCACTTTTTGCAGTTAGTTTTTAATATTATAAATATTTGAAATTGTGGAATATTAAAATGTAATTATTTATTATGATAGGTTATTTTTAAAATTAGATAATAAATAAATGTCATAAAAATTTTAACTTTACGTAAAAGCTCTGAATATTTTAAAAAAATAATTGCAAACAGTTATAAGATTTTTTAGCTTCTATATATCCTTGCCGCGGTCATTCTAGCTTTGTTGTAACGCACAGCAGACATATTTGACCCCATATAGCATATATATATATATACACATATTCTTGATCAGTATCAACATCTATTTCAGAGCCGGTTTTTTTTTAAATTTATTTTGGTATCCAAAATATTCGAACCTTAATTCATATTTAAAAGATGCTGTCACCATATTGTAAAATATTATTAATATTAAACCACTTAGGTATACAGCTCCCATATAAATAAACAGTTGAAAAATATATTTTTATATAAAAAATTGTTTTTGTTTAGTAGAAAACTTGGAATTTGACATAATCGGACCAATAAAGCATTTAGCTCCCATATTAACAATCCTACAGGAAACGCAGTTAATATCAGATATACCTGCAAGGGTATTTGATCTGTAACCCAAAGATAACTCGACTTTCACATTTCCATGAATAAGAGTTAGTTCCGAATTGAAGTACTTAGCTTTCGCAACAATGCACAATATCTGAAGAGCCACTCAGGAACTAGTTCTCAATTATAATAAATAAAAGTTTTCACTCAGAAACGCCGCAGACAGCAAACCAAATCCCGTGCAGGCATCATTATTTTTTGGCTTTAGTGTGGAAAAGATTCTTGGCAAAGTTGGCGTCAAGTTATCTACTCGGAACCCGCATCGAGTCGGGTGGTGGATGACATCATCCTAACCTCAGGTTCTAAGTTCTAAGTTCTTAAGTTCTCAAGTTGAAGCCAAGCAATTTTCCGGTGCTTACCAAATGCAGATGCAGATGCAGATCAGATACGGCCAGGGGGTGTGGAATTAGTAAAAGCCGTAGGCGAAACTCTTAAAAGTTTAGTTTTAATTAAAGGAAATTTGCGTGCGTGGCACTTGATTTGTAGTGTTTGCGTGTGGGTAGCTTGTTTAAGGGCGGGGCGGGGCGGGGCGGGGCGGGGCGAGGGTGAGGGAGGGAGGGAAGGAGGGGTGTGGTTGAATGGGGAGCCCTCATAAAAATATAAATATAATTGAAATTCTAAATTGCAATTGCCGCAAGCGACTGCTGCTGCTGCTGCTGCTGCTGCTGCTGCAACTGCAACTCCAACTGCTGCTGATGCGGGCCGCAACAGAATTTCTTCTACTTACACCGTCGCTGTTCGCCGTAATTAGAAGCAAATGCAAATTTACACGTCGAGTGCGGCGGCGATGACGGAAGTCATTGAAAGCGCCGATGCGTTCCAGAGGCATTGTGGCTGCCGGGAGGAGGATGAGGTTGCTCCCATTTGAAATTCTGGCAGGAAGTTGCCAGCTGGCAACTCTACATGTGAGAGGGAGAGTGTGTGCATGTGTGTGTGTGTGTGTGTGTGCCTGGATACATATAATGAGAAAAGTTTTGGAGGTGTCTGAGCGGTAGCAGGATGTGTTGATAGGTTGCCTAAGCAGCGCCAGGTGAGCCCGTTTCCGGCACTAACGTGACTAAATTTATAGTAGTTGCCTCCAGAGCTGGTTTATCCACAGATTTGAAAACGCCATTGAATTATGGGCCTAATGTAGCCACTTATATATCACTTTTATTATGCTCGGTTGGATAGCTCCACAGGAGTTTCGGGTAAAGAGAAATTTTTAAATCTAATAACAACAACAAGAAGTAATGTAAAGGTGACAATATTATTGATAAAGTTGTCGCTAAGGTTCAAGTTCACTTTTGTCAATATTTTACAAACTAATTTGCAGCTAGTGCAACTCTGAGTTTAACCTTTAAAACGGTTAATAACATTTGTTTTTTCAGTTGTATCGCCTTTCGACAAGTTTCATTTCATTTAAATAATTTTAAAAATAGTATGATGTCTTAAAATGTAGTTTAAAAACATGTTTGACATTTTGTCTTTATATAACAATATTTCACAACTGTCATTTGATAGGGCTTGCATTTTTGGATCATAACCAAAACAACGCTTTCAGTCTTGTAACTAATCCCTTAAAGCGCTTTTAAATAATAATTTTCATAATTCTAGGCCTCGAATTTAAAGCTTGGAACTTTTTCCAATTTTTGTTTTTTTTAATGCATATGCAAATTAGGACTCGTTAGAAATTCATTAAAAAATACGTTAACTATTCAAAGACCAGAAAACTAAGTCTAAGAACTAGTTCTATTTTAAAGGACGATATTTATATGACGACTCAAAGCTAAAACGATGGTAGCTGTTCCTTAATGTCTTTTAAATACAATTTTTTTTCCTAAATTATATTTAAAAGTTGCATTTTAAAACTATTTTGATACCTGAATATTAATTCTTACCACTGCAACGCTTAAGCTCTAAATTACTTAATGACTTAGAGATATTATTTAATAGAACTCTAACTCATAACTAAAAACATGGCGAAAAATTTATCATATCATAAATATCAAATATCAACCTATTATTCAAAAGACAGCGAGATCTTGAAAAACAATAAAATACAATAAGAAAAAAGTTTTTCGATGACCTTGTATACAAATTGAGTCGAATAATTTCCACCACGCCCATTTCCACCCCGCCCTTACCGCCACATTTTACAGAAATCCCTATTTTTTCAAAATAAAATTAATAAATAAGACCTTTTTTGTACTGTTTTAAGCTATTATTAAAAATATGTCTTGAGTTTAGGCCTTATATCTAGTTCAGAATTTTGTTCTCGGGGTTTATCGGAAAAATCCAAAACCGCCCTCCTGTTGCTGTTGTTGTTGTTGTTGTTCGCCGCCAGCGCCAAATTGTTCCTGCTGTTGCTGTTGTTGTTGCAGCTCAAACCCGCCAAAGGGGCCGCCCACCTGCAGCTCCTCCTGCTGTTGCTGCTGCTGCTCGAAGCCGCCACCAAAGCCTCCCTCTTGTTGTTGTTGCTGCTGCTGCTCCTCGATGACGCCACCAAAACCCTCCAATTGTTGTTGCTGCTGCTGCTGCTGCTCGAAGCCGCCACCAAAACCTCCCTCCTGTTGTTGCTGCTGCTGCTGCCGCTCCTGTTCTCGAAATCCGCCTCCAAATCCACCTCCAAATCCAAATTGAGCCGATGAACAGGCTAAATACATCAGCGCTACGCAGACAAACAGCTAAAATTTTGGTTAACGAATTGAAGGATTAAGTACAAAATATATAGTAAATTTATATCCAGTATAAAAACATACCATGGATTTCATCTTGGGGATTGTTTGATTTGATCTACCTGCACAAGCGACAACGACTCTTGTGACTATTTTGCCTGAAACAGCTTCTTCTCTTTTTATACCCGTTTTGGTCAATATTTTTTTCTTCAAAAAAAAATACTATCCCATAAAATTCAAAACCAGTTTAACTTCTTTTTCAATTCTTGTTTAGGTCTGCTTGAATATGTCGCATGTGCGGTGTCAGCAACCTCAGAGGGTCGATCGAATACGTAAGTGTGAATTAAATGTCTGGTAGATGTTATGCTATATCATCAGAACTAAACTGTATTTTGTTCAAATTTTTTGATTAATTCTATTATTTTAAATAAAAAAAGTGTCTGCACTCCAACATAATAGTAATAGAAGTGCTTGAAATGGAGCTACAACAATCAAAAAAAATGAAGACTGCAAACCGGTTTTGCAGCGAGCTCGGTATTCTATTATTATACCCTGAACCCATTGAAAATGCGTAAAAAGGGTATAATGGTTTTGTTAAAATGTATGTAACAGGTAGAAGGAGGCCTCTCCGACCCCATAAAGTGTATATATTCTTGATCAGGACGACGAGCTTAGTTGATTTAGAAATGTCCGTCTGTCTGTCCGTCTGTCTGTCCGTCTGTATGAATTTTATTAATATCGATAAAAATCGATAACAACCTTTCTTTTTCTTACAATATCTCAGAGACTATAAGAGCTAGATGCAAGATGTGTGTGTGTGTGTGAATTTGTGTATGTCTGTATGATTGCAAACGGGTTGAAATGTTTATGAAGACAGATAGCAAGGTTCAGGGTATCTCCTAGTCGGGCGGCCCCGGCTATAGCCTTCACACCTGTTTTTTAATAACGAACTTAACTGACAGTTGCTCAAAAAAAGAATTGAACCTGAACACACTCCAATCCCAACCCTTTTCTCTGTTTGTTTTTCAATTGCATGATTCAATTTTTAAAAAACAAAAATTTATCTATTTCCTAATTAAAAATAAATTATACAAACATTTAAAAAAACTTCATGGCAAAACAGTTTTCAGTTCATTATTCGTTTTACTGCATCACATATTCACTAAGCGGCCTCACCAAAAAAAAAAACAACAACAACAACAAAATAGCAAAAAATCATATTACGTCAAATTACTGAAATGCAAAAATGTATTATTGCCAAATTTTGGGCTTCACATAAAGTTAATGGAATTCATAACAGCACAAAAAAAAATAATAATCCCATTAAATGTAAAACTGAATATATTAAGATGTTTTGACGCAAGAGAAAAAATTTGTAGGACTTTAGCCACCATTTGACAAGTTTGTTAACTATTTAGCAAGTTGTGGTTTTTCTTAATTATAAAGAAATATTGAATTATATTTTTTTTACCGGTATATGGGTATATACATTTTTCCTAGAAAAAATAATACTTATATTCTTATTTTGAAATTTTAAAAGTATATGTCGGGGTTCAAGGCAATATTTAAAAAAAAAGCAAAGACATATTTTATTTGTTTTGCAGACATACTTAAAATTTAAGAATTATAGTATTGTGTATAACTTCCTGATTTTGGATTCAAAGTCGTTAATCTGAACCGTAAGCCAAACTGAAGTGTTTTTTGTGAGTTTTGCTGCGATGCTTATGATTCATATTCATTATATTATCACAGCGAAGACAATTTCAATTGTGCTAATTACTTCCTGCTAATTGATGTTGATCTAAATGTAAAGCATTTTTTGCACACACATAGTTGACAATCTTTACTAATCAGATTAACCAGATATTAGTACAAAGCTATTCCTATGTATATCGGAATTTATTTTTATTATTCTATTTGATGCACTTCATTCACGCCAAATTAATTACCACAAAGCTATTTATCAACACTGGCGAGATAAACGGCAGATAAAATCCGCGTCGTCTGCGGACGGGTGACAAATCGTCGGACCGTTGGCATGAGTGTGGGTGTACAAGTGGGCGTGGCATGGGCCAAAAAACCCCAAAATTTAATTTAGTGTATTAAAAGTAGCCGCAGCAATAAGTTGTAATGGGGCATTCAGATAGACATCGGTGTGGGGCTCTCAACTGTAAAATATTCGAAATGGGAATGGGAATGGGAATGGATGTGGAAATGAAAATGGTTTGGGCTGGCGAAATGGAAATGGAAATGGAATGAAAATGGTATTGTCATTTCAACTTCGACTTTAGTTTTAACTGATGGGCAACAAGTGGAAACAAATGAGAGACTGGCAAAAGTAATTAAAATTGCCAGCTGCCGCTGCCCAGGGTCCTGCTACAAAATCGGATAGCGGATGTGCTGCAACAAAAGTTTCATATCTGCTCTCGCCCCCCTCCTCCTCCACCTTCCCCTACCCAAATACCCAAAAGCACTTCGCCTTGTTAATGCGGCCCATAACGGTAATACACTTGAGCGATTCAAAATGATTAGAAAGCCACACGCAAATATCTCGCTGGCAACTCGCATATACACAGATACTTCCCCCCCCCCCCTCTTCATTCCTCCCCCCACTCTATCTAAGGCCCCATTGATGTCGTTGCCACTTAGATGAATTTCTTTCGCGATGCGACGCTCAAAAACAACCGCAAGTAAATGAGTTCTGATATTGACATGAATTATGCGCCTCAGTGACCCCACAAATACGCCCCGCCCCCTTCGTCGCTCCCTGTATCCAAATACATGGCTAAGCTTGAGTGTGCGTGTGTGCGTCTGTGTGTGTGCGTGTGTGCTTGTTAAATTAAGTTCTCAATTTTAATGGGCACTCTGGCATAAGCTTTCGACACTTGTTTGATGCCGCAATAAATAATCAGATCAATTAAATAAAATAAATTTAAAAAAAATTCTATATCTCCAATTTTATCTAACTATAATAATCTGTATATTTATTTAATATATCTATATAATAATATATTCAATAAAATAAAATGTTTAAATGAATATACTCTTAGGGTCTATCTTTAATTTTCTCTAACTACAATAACAATGTTTTTTCACTCTTTCACTAATTCTTCCTAACAATAACAATTATTTAAGTTTTTATTTTAAGTTTAGGTTTTCAAATAATCTTAAGCTCCAGCTTTAAATTGATCAAACTATTTAACTTTCTAATATAATATTGTAAGTAAACATTTGTTATTCCTTTTCTATAATTAGGCTGCATGCTCTTTGTAAAAATGCTTCGCTATCTTCTTATGGCTTACTTGTTTTCTAAAAAAAGCATGCATAAATTAAGTATTAAGTTTTTGTATTTAATACTTTTGTTAGCCCTCTTGCGGCTAAGCGCGCAATTATGTTGTGCAAAAAATGCAATTCGTTTGGAAAGCATGAAGTTTTATCATACACTGCTTGCTTCTTATCGAAGCACTGCTTGCTTTCAAGCCGTTTTAAATGGCGGTTCAATTCAAATTTATAAAATATGTGTTTTAAGTATTAAGTATAATAATTTATTATGTTATATATATTTATATATTTTTTGTCAATTTATTTTCTATATCTGTTGTTGTTAATTCAAGTTTAGTTTAATTCAGCTATATGTTATTAAAAATATGCGCTTTGCAAGCTGCTGTTGCTGTTCTTTTCTGTTGATCTAAGGATCGAGTCGAAAGACTGCGGCCACGCCCACTTCCACTCTCACAAATTACACAAATCCTTTTTTCACCAAAACAATAATTATTAATTAAGAGCGGTTTCGACTGTTTTAAGCTGTTATTATTTACTATGTATTGAAATTATTTATTTGTAGTGTATTAAAATCCAAAACCTCCCTCCTGTTGTTGCTGCTGCTGCTCGAAGCCGCCACCAAAACCTCCCTCCTGTTGTTGCTGCTGCTGCTCGAAGCCGCCACCAAAACCTCCCTCTCCACCTCCAAAACCATCTCCAAAGAATTGAGCCGATGAACAGGCTAAATACATCAGGGCTATGCACACAAACAGCTATTTGCATTGTAATAAATGGAAGAATTAAGTACAAAATATAATAAAGATATATCAATCATAAAAACTTACCAGGAATTTCATCTTGAGGATATTTTGGATTAATATATCTGCACAATTGAGAACGACTTTTGTGACTATTTTGACTGAGACAGATTCTTCTCTTTTTATACCCGTTTAGGGTCCATAATTTTTCTCCAGAAAACTAGTTCCTCATTTGGCCAGACAGCGGGACATCCCCATAAAATTCCAAACCCGTTTTAGTTCTTTTGTCTGCTTGAATATGTAGCATGTGCGGTGTGAGCAACCTCAGAAAGTCGATCGAATACGTAAATGCTAATTAACTGTCTGGTAGATGTTTACGAAGCTTTGCTTAATCATCAAGCTATATCGATGGAATTAAACAATAATTTTCAAACTTTATGCTACTACGTGTGTTTATTAATTAAAAATTATGTATTTGTTGATTTCGACGGGGGCCAACACTTTTTGCCAATAGTTTTATTAGGCTTAGAAGGCTCTTAAAATCTACACAGACCGAAGAATATGTGGTCCAATATAATATTATTAATATATCAACATCGCTGCGAACCAGTTCGAGCTCGGTATTCTATTATTTTTTTAAACAATGAACCAGTTGCCCAAAAAAATGAGTCGGTTCTAAGATCATATTATGTACCAAAACCTATACTTCGTCAAATTACTAAAACGCAATATGTATTTTTGTCAAATTTTAGGCTCCGAATAAAAATAATTGAATTCATAACGGCACTTAAAGAAGAAAAAAAAACAATGCCATTAAATGTAAAACTGAATATATTAAGACGTTAGCATTTTAGCCCCCATTTGACAAGTTTGTTAACTTCTTAATTATATTGTTAAAATAAGCATATTATAAATTGAAAAGCAGCTCTCTATGTTGTTTTTTCTTTGCTATAACTTTAATGACTGTAGGAATACAAACACACTCCCGCTCCAAAATTGACAAACATTTTTCGCATGACCTCCTTTAAAGATCGGCCCAAAAATTTATTAACCTATGGAGTAAACACTTTATATCATATTTCTATTCTAGTTTCTCATTTTCATAAAGCTACAGTTATTTACTTATGCTAATGCTTAAATGCGTAACAATTCCCCCTGTGTGTTTAAAAAAAATAAAATTAATGCATATATTAATTTTGTATTTCGTGGTTTTTATTTTCAGCAAGCAGTTGTATATAATGCGACTAATCGCAAGAAATGCAGTTCGTTTATAAAGCAGTTTTACGCAAGCAGTTTTAAGGTGGCCTGCTTGTCTCTGGATTAGTTAAGCACTGCTTGCTTGGCGCTTAAATTCAAATATACAATTGAATATAATTTAAAGTATATGTTGTATTAAACGTATTAAACGATATGTTTCAAAAATTCGTAGTTTATATTTGTCAATTTATTTTCTATATCTCTTGCAGCCTCAGTCAATTTTACTTTAGTTCAATTTTTATATTACTGAAAAAAAGCACTTTACCTGCTGCTGTTTCTTTCAATTGCTGCTCCAAATTCAAACTTAAAGACTGTTATAAAGTATTCACATATGTAAAGCAACTAAAGCTCTGTGGTTGCCACGCCCCAATATTTGCGCATGCGACTTTCATGTTCGGTATAGCATTCCTCGTCCAGCTCCTCCTCATCCAAGATATTGTGATCCCGCTCCAGCGTCACAGGGAAATCATATTCAAAATTGCTGGGCATGCGCCGCTGCAGGGAGCCAAAGTAGGCGGCATGTGGTCCGCCGCCCAGCTTGGCGTAGGCGTCGCGTCCGTTCTTCGCCTCGAACAGATTGTAGCCGAGGTGGGGCGGCGTCTGCTGGAAGGAGCGCATGCTGCCAAAGTGCTCGACGGGTAGCGGCTTCAGCGGCTGGTAGGGCTGCGGCAACTGGGGCGTGCTGCTCGAGATGAACTTGTTGGTCACGTTCCGTATCAGGTTCGACTTCAGATCGTTGCAGTCGGCGGCGGTCAACTTGGCGGCGGGCAGACGCTGTTTGGTGAACGATTTGGAAATGGTGTTCAGCTCCTTGTCGAACAGGAGTTGGGTGTTCTGCTCGAGCATGTATTCCCAGCACTTGAACTGCTCCTCGGACAGCACCGATTCCGTCTCGTCGAGCATCTCCAGCTGCTGCTCCTCCTGCAGGACGCGCGCATGCGCCAATATGAACTCATCCTTGGCCACGGCCACGGCCACTTGGCCGCTGTTCTTCTCAAAATCCTTGCTCAACAGATCCGGATTGCTCTGGCCACTGGGCGAGGAGCGGCCGGCCAACAGCTCCTGCTCCAAGTTGCGGTGCCGACACGCATTGCTGCGATCGCAACAGGTGCGTTTGCTCACCGATGAGCTCGCTGGTTGCGGCGCGATCAGAGCGGGTTTCCGGCGCACGCTCTGCTTCAGCTCGCGTATCAGATGATCCACATCGGTGCCCAGGTGACTGAACCGCACCACAATCACACTGAGATTCGCTGCTGCCCCAAAACTTTGGGCAATCTCCAGCAGCCGCTTGGCCGCCAGCAGCGCATTCTCCTCCTTGCGTATCTCCCGCGCCGCGCGTCCAATGTCCATCACAGACCACAGATGGTCGTTGCCCAGCACCAGGTACTCATCATCGTTGCCCAGAGTTATCTGCCGCAGTGAAAAAGAACCATGAAAATCAAAAGTAGTCAATACATCAATATTAGAATAAAATGTTAATATATGTATATTATATGTATATATATTTAAACTTAAATCAGATTTCAGCACAGTTTTGAGTTAATCATAACAATTATTAATGTAAGCTAAAAATAGTCCTTTTACTAAAAACTACAAAAGTATTCATGACTATTTAAAAACCTATTTTGTAATTTATGTACCAAGAAATTAATGGTCGTTTCAAACTTTTTTGACATAAATCAAAAACAACAAAATAATTAATTAGAAAACAATTTTGAAATAATGTTTACAAGGTTATGTTTTGTTTTACTCAAAAAAACCTCATCTAGTTTTAAAGCTAAGCAATTTATGATCGTTTTCAGCTTTGTTGGATTAAGGATCGGGAAGAAAATTAATCAGAGTAAAACATTTTTTAAATTATTTAAATATTAATCAAGTTTTAAATAAAGCTCCGTGTAAAGAAATATTATAAGAATTCAGGACAGTTCCATTCAATAAAATCAATAAAATCGAACTTATTATTTTTCATACAAAAAAAAAATTAATAATGTTAATAATAGTCAATAAACTCAGCAAATTGAATTAAATTAGTGCAAGTGGAGACGGGATTTGTATTGAATAAACATAAATGAAAAAAAAGGAAAATTAAAAATTGTTTTTTCTTCGTTAATAAAATCTTGAGCTTGTTTTAGCGGAGTTTTTAAAATTTGGCCGACAAATCTTATGGCTCACCTCTAGCAGTTCCGGATCGGGCAGCGTCTGAGGCTTGGGGCTGCCGCAGCTGGCCGCCGGCTCGGTGAGTCGCAGGTGGGTGGTGCGTCGCACCAGATACGCCTGGAAGTGGCCCAAGTGGGCGAGGCGCAGGACATAGCGCTTGGACTTGAGGGCGCGTCCCTTGGTGGGCAGCCGCAGCAGGTGGAGGAGGGTGGCGCTGCGCAGGCAGCTGTCGCTTTGTCGCTGCGCCGCCAGCAACGTGTACTTCAGGTAGTCGTCGTTCAGCGGCGACTCCTTCAGCGCCAGCTCCTGCCGCAGCAGGCCGGGCACCAGCTGGGCCATTTGCTGTGCACGGCGCGCGTCCGTCTCCGCCTCCGACTCGAACATGCCGAGGAGCGTTTCGTCGGCGCCGTTGAACTGGGCCGAGCGGAGCTGGCTGACCAGCAGCTTGCGGCGGTCGCCCGGCGTCTCGGCAAAGCCCAGCGACCAGGCGGTCGTCTTGGCCTTGTGCTGCATGGATTTGGCCGTTGGCAGCGCTGCCCGATTGTTGCCGGAGACATCGATCAGGCTCCAGACGCGCTGGCTCTGCGTCTGGCAGGTTTTCAGCTGCTGCTCGTCCACCTGCAGCTGCAGATTGCCGGACAGGTCCAAGTACTTGAGATTGCGCGACGGCACCAGCGACACCAGATTGATCCGATCTAGGTGATTGTGCGCCAGATCGAGTATCCGCAGCCGGCTGAGCCTGGCCAGCTGCGGCGTGCTCAGCAGCAGATTGTTGCAGCAGCGCAACACCTGCAGCTGACTAAGGCTGGCCACCTGCTCCGGCAGCTGCTGCAGCATGTTCCCCGAGAGCACCAGCACCTCCAGCTCCGGCCAGTGGCGCACACACTCCGCGGGCAGCAGACCCAGCCGATTGTGGGCGAGCCGCAGCACGCGCAATCGGCCCGCATGCAACAGTGGCTCAAAGATGTTGTCGCCCAGCTGATTGGCCGTCAGGCTGAGCTCCTCCAGCGCCGCACCGTTGTTCTGCTCGTAGCGCGGCAACTGGGATAGACGATTGCAGGCGGCATTCAACACCGTCAGCTGTCCGTGGGTCACCGCAAAGAAGTTTTCCGGCAGCCGCTGCAGCTCGTTGCTCTCCAGTCGCAGCGAGCGAACGCTGCCGAACGCATCCGGCAGATAGTCGAGCTGCTGCAGCGTATTGAAGGACAGATCCAGCGAGCGCAGGCAGCCAATGCGATAGTTCCGCAGCAGCTCCCTAACGTGGCTCAGATGATTGTGCGACGCACTGATCGCGCCCAGAGCCACACAGCCACCAATCCACGCGGGCAGAGCACTGAAGTAGTTGTGCGAGATGTCCAGCTGCAGCAGCTTCAGCGGCACGCACTTCGATATCGAGATGCTCTGCAGACCTAATCCAATAGAGAAAATAATTATAATTAAATAAATAAGCAACTGATTCAAAAATTATTTATAAATTAAGCAGTTCATTTGTAGACTTTATTTTAAATAATAATGATAGACAAAACAAATTTAGAATCGGGTATAAGCAACTGTTTAATACTCGTTCACAGTATATCAAATAAATAAATAAGCAACTGATCCAAAAATTATTTTTAAATTAAGCAGTACATTTGTAGACTTTATTTTTAAATAATAATAATAATAAATACCAACCGACTGTTTAATACTCATTTACAGTATACTTAATAAAGTAGTAAATAAGTTACTGATCCAATAATTATTTATAAATTAAGCAGTAATAATAACAAAAACCAATGTGGAATCGGGTATAACCGACTGTTTAAGACTCATTCACAGTATATTAACATCTTGTAACAGTCGAAAAGGGTTTTAATTTGAGTTGTTATTCGATTCTTTAGATTTTTTTCCAGCCATATCTTTCGGTCACCACAAAATGCCCAAAAATATGTATTTTCGCTGTTTGGCCTCCCCCAAGTGAACGTGTCAAATTTCTTGACCTTTAGAAGAGGCAACCAATAATATGTCTGCCAAATTTGATATATCTAGCTTTAAAAATAAGGGAGATATACATGGATTTTATCGATTTGCCTCACTCCCAGTGGGCCTATAAAAATTTTTATTGTGATCTTTAAAAAAGTTCATCTGCAATAGAATTTTGCATCTAGCTTTAAAACAGAGAGATGCATATGGAGTATAAATTCCAAATTTCAAGTTTCAATAGCGTCGAAAATAAATTGCATTCATGCGGACGGACAGCAAGACGGAGATTATAGAAACCCAATATACCCTTTTACTTTGTGAACGAATATAAAAATACAATTTTTTTTAAAGAAAATCTATAATCAGTAATAAATAAATAAATAATTAATACTAAATTCTTGAACCTTAGCTAGACCCCTTCTCCTCATACTTACAGTTGTGATCCGCTACAAGTGTCTGCAGATTGGTGCCATTTATGATAAGCTCAATTAGCTTGTTTCGACTGCACTTCAATGTTTCCAACTGTGCCAATGTGCTTAGATCCAAGACTTCCATTTCGTTCTCGCACACCTCCAACTGGGTCAAGTACTGTAAAGTGGCAGAAGAGTGTTTAGTTCGAGATATATATGGATATAGATGGCATTATGTGATCTATGCCTACATTGTAATTGCCAATTAAAATGCTGCCGCACAGTTGGTTGCCCCGCAGGCTGAGCTTCTTTAGGGGAGGGCTGTCATTTGGACTGCCTTCTGGGCTTTGGCCATTGATGGAGCCGCGTTTTATGGCCAGTTCAGAGGTGGTGTTGTTGTTGTCATTATTAATGTTGTTGTTCTTGTTGCCGCTATTCTGGTTGTTCTTGTTATTCTTGCTGTTGCTGTTGTTGTTGTTGTTTTCGTTGCCATTGCTGGCCGTAACTTTTAATTTCGATTTGTTTAGCTCAGTCGTTTTCTTTACGGCCTTAAGCATTGTTTGTCTAACACACGACGCTGGTAGCGGGGACAGCGGAGGGGTCCGAATGTTAACAACTTACCACACTGCATGCATGAACAAACACGCCGGAGCCAACAAAAGGCCAACAATGAAGACACTAACTGCAAGCGACAGCAACAAATTCGAAAGATTATAAATAATATTAAATATCACATTTAAAAACAAAACATCGTAATTGTGTATCAATTATTACTTTTAAATAATAGCTATTTCCATTGCTAATAATTATTTACACTTATTTGTTTTTTTTCTTTCTTAATTTTGTGGTATTTCAAAAACTCGAGTCTTCTTTTAGTACAACAATCTACACCGGATCCAGGTCTATGCACAACTGAAGACTACTTGCCGTTACGACGAGCCAAAACTGTTACGCTTGAGAAACCCCCACGGTTGCCACTGCGCCCCCTCCCCCTCACTTAGCCTGTGCTCATATGTTTTTCATGGGTTCGTTGCAATACGAAGATATTTCTAAGCCGCTTTTGTGTTTTGAGTGTGCCATACAAGATTTCTGGCGCAATCATTATTTCTTGTAAGCCTACTACAGTACACACTCAATATGATGAACTCTGAACTAGCTGCAGCCCATGTTGTTTAAGAATAGTAGGAATCAAGCGGTAAATGTGGATGCTGTTCAAGTTTTGTATTTTACAGTCGGCAATGCGCGCTTTCTGAAAATTGCAACCTGCAGTTTAAGCACATAACGGTCTCAAAACTATCAGCGCCAATGATTATTGTTTAATGCATGACTCCATTTTTGATTGCATACATAACTTATATATTGCAAGCAAACATGTGTACCTCAAAGGGTATAAAACAAATGAAACACCGATAAAAGCTTAACACACCCGACGCTACTAATCGCTTTTAAACACTCGCACACACGCGAAGGACGCGACCGATCGATATGGCAGACGCGCACAGACTAAATCATCTCATCAAAGTCACGCCCACGCTAAGCCGGTATTCTAATTAGTACAATGGCAGCTAAGAGCACAAAATTATTGTAACTCCTTTTCCCACACCATCCACAATCGCCATCTTTCGCTCTCTCTCTCTCTCTCTCTCTCCCTCTCTCTCACTCTCTCACTCTCTCTCTCTCTCTAATTTGCAGCCTTCACTACAACCATATGAAGGGATCAAAAGCATCTCTCTCTGAATGAACGCAAATTTAACAAATTTTCAAGTTTTGTGTGTTATCATTTTAGTGTACTGTTTGCAAGTAAAGGAAGCAGCCCAAGCAAATTCTTAGAGCGTTCGATTTAGACAGTTTCCTCTGTACTTTAAAAATGGGCGCTCACAAAAATGAATGTTCGCTATTCGACATGCATGTATGTATGTATGTATGTATGTATATCGAGCCTGCACTCTAAATGGAGTTTAGTTTATGCTTAGCCCACCATTCCACAATAATCTCGAGTATGCTTCACACAAAAGAAAAGGTGGGGAAGTTGTAGCAAGATCTATACTCACCACGCACTGGTGGTTTCAAAACACTTATGTATGGGGTGGTAGGTATGGTGTTTATATGTAGAGTTAAGCACACAACTTTATAACAGTGAATGGAGCAGCTGCTGATTTTGACGATACCGCATATCTATAGCTTTTCAAGGTGCAATGTTATAGTTGACTGAGAATGAACGATAGGGAAAAGAAACATTTGTTTTTGTAGCTTTGTGTTTTTTTACACGAATTTAAGAAACAATTTTTTATTTTTCACTGAAATATAATAATCGTTTGTCATGCACTTACGCATTGGCAGAAACTCTTGTAATAATGTATTTCATATCATTTCATTTCAATATTTTTTTCCTTTCTGGTTGTTATTTTACTTATTCTTTCTTTTTTTGTAAGTTTTTGTTTCCATAAAAAAGGTAACAACGTTTTTACATAATGAAACAAAAAAAAACATAAAAAAGATTCTAACTGTGGGTGTAGTTTGGCGTAAAAACTGTCATTATATAAATCTCAACTTTGCCATTTACTATATACTATATATAGTTATATATTTATACGTATTGTATTTGCATTACTTGTGGCCAAGTAGGATGATATATATGTATATATTTAAAGGAAAACTAAACGCGCTTTATACATAATATACGCCATATTCAATTACGTGTAGGGTGTATGTGTGTGTGTGTGTGTATATATATCGTAATCTATTTATAATACAATGTAAAAACCAATGCTAAAATCTGTTTAAACAAAGTAGCAGCAAAAATAAATAAATACTAGTTAGAAAAATTAATTAGTTATAATTATAATTATTATTTAACGTTAACTAAGCACATGCTCTCTCAAAACTCAACACGGCGCCTCTCTCACATTGGAGTTTGAGTTTCTGTGTGTATGTCTGTGTGTGAGCGTCTGCCAGAGAGATAGAGAGAGCTTTGTGTGTGTCTGTGTGTGTGTGTGTGCTACACTACGCTCATATTGTTTATACACATTTGTATGGTATTTGCTAACATTTTATTGTAATGCTACATTTTTTGTTTTGCTTGCTTGTTTTTATCTCTGCTTATTTATTTCTTTTTGCGCTTATTATAGTGTTTTGTTTTATTTTATTTTTTTCGTACATTACGCATGCAAATACAAAAAGATGCCTGTTACGTCACAAATACACACGCACATAGCGTGTGCGCTACATGCAATTTGCGCCGAGTCCTTTGATTTTGTAACATCTCTTTTTTTTGTATTTTCGCGATTTTTCTTAGCTCAATTCAATTTGTTGTTAGTTGCTACATTTGTCAGCTGTTTCTATTGTTTTCTATTGCCCGTGCTTTCTGTTTTTCTTTATACTTAATTGGTAGAAATATTCATATAAGGGCGCGCATTATACATAGATATAGTATTATTTATATATAACTACAGTTACTGTCTGCATAATTCGCCTGTGTGGTGTGCACAAGTTTGTTAATTATTATAATTATTTGTATAATTTTTTTTGTTGATTTTTTTGTTGTTTGTTTTGTTTTTTGTTATAGGCTTGTTCTGGCTAACGCAATTTGCAAAAATTGGCTTAAACAACTAAGAGACGTGGCTAAGGCGTGAAATTTGATTTCCGCACATTTACAATCGTTTTTAAATCTTTAATTGTGTAAGTATTTAATAATTATAATAGGTATTAATTATTATTATATATATGTATATATATAATGTGTGTGTGTCTGTGTCTATTAATTATATATAGTTGCATCATATATGTGTGTGTGTGTATATGTATTATACAAGTCCTATTTGCCCATGCTGGCCATGGCCGCCACCGTTGCCGTTGGCGTTGTCGCCGTCGCCGCGTTTTTTAGCATGTTGCCCACATCCTTGTGTTCGACATTGGGGACATCGATGCTGCCGCTGTTGGGATTGGTCGACGTGCTGTAGTCCAGCTTATAGTTGGCGCTGCGCGTCACATCCTCCATGGACGCCTCCTGGCAGTCGCGGCCGCTGTGCGTCTGTGAGCCGCAATTGTAGCAGGAGATGATCTTCTGGGGCACAGCGCTGCCCGCCCCGGTTATGGGGCAAACACTGAGCGTGCTGTACGGCGTCGTTGCCCCCGTCGCGACCAGCAATTGTTGCTGCTGCTGCTGTTGTGACGCTGGCGCTGACGTTTGCACGGCGACCGCGTTCGTGCTGACCACCGCCGTCGCCGTATTGCGGCCCATTTGCGCCGCCGTGACAGCTGTGGGCGCAGCTGTGACGGGCACCGGCGGATAGGCGAGGCCGCCATGGTACGCCTGGTAGAGCAGTTCACCGTTGTGCGGCGGCGGCGGCAACGGGAAACGAAAGGAATTGTGCAGCGCATGCGGCGGCGGCACATGATGTGGCTTTATCAACGACTGCGGTCCACGTCCGCTTGGCGGAGGATATGAATATGTGGCATTGTAGGCTGTGATTGTTGGCGGTGGTTGTTGCTGTTGCTGTTGCTGCTGCTGCTGCTGCTGCTGTTGCTGCTGCTGTTGTTGTTGTGGCTGCAGCAGCACTGTTGTCGCGGGCGTACTCACTGCAGACGGACTTATGAGCAGCGATTGCTGCTGCTGCTGCAGGCTCTGAGCGTCGCTGGGATTGCTCGTCGCATAGATCTGCTGATAGCTCTTTTCCACACCATTGCGCCCATTGAGACGCTGCTGCAGGCTGAGCTGCTGCTGCTTGTTGCTAAGATGATGCTTCTGCTGCTGCTGCTGCTGCTGATAACTGATGCCCACTGTATGGTTGCTTAATGTAGGCGTGGGCGTTTCCGGTGGCGTTGTCTCGCCACACGAACCATTCGAGCAGCCCGATTCGCTGCTGGTCGTCGCCGCACTTTTGCTCGAATTCATCCGCGCGGAGCCGCTGCCATCATCACTTATATGCATATTGTGCATCGTCTGGGCAAGTGTGCTCGGTTTGATAAAGTTGTTCATCTGATAATGCGGCTGCTGCTGCTGCTGTTGCTGTGGCTCTTGACTCACCGGCGACTGTTGCTGCTGCTGCTGTTGCTGGTGTGCGTAGGCATTCGCATTGATACGCTGATGTGCTACACGGGGATAGCTCGCGTTGCGTATAATACTGGACAGGCTGCCTCCGCCGCCCTCGCCGATGTTCTGCAAATTAAGAGACAATATAAGATCGATTACAAAATTAACATAAAGCAAAATTTAACAAATTGAGCTTAGAATTTTTTGTTATAATTTGGGGTGGCAATCAAAAACCAAAATACTCTTGATCTCTGTATGCTTTACAAGAATATATTAAATTAAATTTGGTAGCGCTAACTCGCTAGGTTCCGAGATATGCTCAAAAACCGGTTCCAAGAAATCGATATTTATCGACAATAAAAAACGAGGAGAATCTGAAGTAAACTTGATACGCGTAGGGTATACGAGAGCTTAAAAATCCATCATGTAGGAACGGATAGATAGACAGACGCGTTGGACAGGGCTAAATCGACAACGGCTATTAATGCTGACTGGTGTTGCTTCCTTCAGCCTGTTATAAAAATTTGCACAAATCCATTATAATCTTTTAACCACTTTTAACTTAAATTAAACAGATTTTTTCTTATGGAAGCTTAATGGTATTACTAAAATTGATAATAATTTGCTCATATATAGGAAGAACTGTGTCATTCTAAGCCTTACATTATGACTATGATTACTATGAAATCACTTCTATATTGTTTCGAGTTTTCAAGGTAAAAACTCGATTAGCTGAGAGTACTTAATAAATATTTTCTATATTTTGTTAAAAGCTCAATTTTTTAAGGATAGTTCCTGTGCCAGCAATATGATATGATGAACTTATATTTAAAATATAAATTCACATCATATTGCTGGCTCAGGAACTCTCCTATATAAATACTCCACTTTTCTTGACCAGATTAGGTGACATTTTAAATGTTAACTCAACGAGACAAGGCTCCCAGTTGACTCCTTGGACTCACCTCGTCGTAATGTTGCTTGACATGCTGCGACGTCAAATTCGCGTCCACGCTGCCAACGGACGTTGACGTTGGCGTCTGCGGCGGTGGCGTTGTCTCCACAGAGGGGCGACGCGTATTCTTAACGCCGCCAGCCAGGCGCTGCGGCAAGTTGCGCAGCTGTTGCTGCAGTGGAGCGCTGCTACCGCGTTCACGCTGTGGACTGGTGGTGCGACTGCTCGACGGCGACGACTGCTGGCTGCTTAGCATGGGCGAGCTGGCTTGTGGCGGCACCTGATGATCCAGGCTCTGTGGTTGCGGCTGCTGCTGCGGCACCGGATATATGCTGCGCCTCGGCCAGACGCCGGCCGCCGCTATGGCATTTGTGTCCGCTGGAATGGTGATGTTGGATTGCATCAAATGTTGCATGCCTTCGACTTCAGAGCCGGGCATTAGTTGCAATTGCTATGGGAAATCAAAAGCCAATTCACATTTATAACTGACAAAAGACAAAAAGTAAGAACTTTTTAAAAACGTTGTTCGCTTACCTTGGTCCATGGTTGCGTATACATCAATGGCGTTGTCACCTGCTGCGTTGGCACCACCTGTATAATGGCATGATGAAAAGGCTGCTGCTGCTGTTGTTGATGCAGCAAATGCTGTGGATGCGACGACTGTGGCTGTGGCTGTGGCTGCTGTTGCAGATGCTGCTGCTGTTGTTGTTGCTGCTGTTGTTGCTGTTGCTGTTGATGGTTTAACATTTGTGTTGACTCATCTGCCATGCGCTTGATCTCCTTGATCTTCGTCAGTATTTCGCCGCATTTGGTGTTCTGATGGTAGGAGAAGACCGGATGCTTGGCCGCCATCGTATAGACGAGCAACAGTTCCAGGAACGTGTCCTGATCGTTGATGCTGGCAAAGTCGCGCTCGCCCCAACATTCGAGAGTGCGAAAGATTTCGGTAACACAATTGCGATTGCAGGCGCGTATGAGCGCCAAATAGAGCGCCATCTTGCGGCGAATCTTCTTATCGGTCGGCTCACCTTTCTGGCAATTCTGCATATCGGCAGCCAGATCCTGCGGATTATTGGCGCGCAATTCCATGCCGCGCAACTCGGGCGAATCACGCCGTCCCAGCTCCTCCAGGCAGGTGCCCAGAAAACGCAGCTCGAACGGCAAACACGCCTCGAACAGAGAACACATGGTATCGATTCGATTATAGCTCTCCAGAGTCTTGAACCACTGCAGCACGTCTTTGGGACAAATCATTTCCAATGTTTGTGTGGCTGGCACGCACGCATCTACAACTAAAGTCTGGCCTGGAGTGTTTTTTATAAGTGTATGTGTATGTGTGTGCGTGTTAGTGTTTGGTGTCTCTGTGTATGTGTATTTGTGTGTGTGTATGTGTGGTGTGTGTGTCTGTGTGTGTGTGTGTGTTTAGTGGCTGCTGCTCTAGTTACGTGTGGTGGGTGCAAAAACCACAACAACAACTATAATAACAACAAGAACAACAACAACAATATGTCGCTTTGTATTTGAGCAGAGCAGCTGCTGTTGCTCCTCCACTCGCTTGTTCTGCTTTTGCTCGTTGCTTCGGCGGCAGCTAATTAACTTTTACGCACGTTTTTCTCTTTGCACTCTCCTTTCCGATTTTATTTTGGCGTTTGGCTTTTGTATTTAGTTCTCTTTTGCGTTGCTTCACAAAGAAAACGACGACTGCTGCTGCTGCTGCTGCCCACTGCTAGTTGTCGCATACATTTGCGGGCGCTGCTGCACCAATGTGGCCAGAGAGACTCCACACACGAAATCTACTCGCTGCTGCTCGACGGATTCGACTCGTCGCTGCCACAGAATGCTGTGGCTGCTGCTTACTTGCATGTAGTAGACTCTTTTCTCTATTTACTTTGAGCGCGCACATGCACTGATTATTATTTATGCCTTTAGCACAATTTGCTCAATTCATTATTTGTTTATTTTATTTTCTTTTTTTTGTTACATTTGCGCACTTTACATTTTTCGCTTTGCGGAAATTTTCTGCTTTCTGCTCCCAAGTATAATGCAACTAGATAGGGTTGTTGATATATTGCAAAAGGTATATCGATACGCGATACGTAACTATCGATATGCTATTGTGAATAGGTGTGCTCTATATAAATATCTTAAATGTAAAACTTAGTAATACTACAATTAGCCAAGTATGTATGCATTTAATAAAAGCATACGTATTTTTATATACTATGGCGCCCACAATTTATAATTAACGTTGAATATCGGTTAACTACTCATTTGACTTCATCGCTTAACAACACTCACAACGCACACTTCACAGCACATCAAATTCGAGAATATGAAACGATAGTTGTGGAGCGTAAAATATTCACGGGAAAATACCGCATTACTTTTGAAGATTTATTTATCAAATGTTTATATAATTAGTGACAGTGATAATGCAATTTGGAAAATTAATTTTATTATGGTTATTAATTCATTCATTTCGGATCATCTATGAAATATTTATATTAATATAAAGCAAATGCTTAGAAACCATCTTCATCGTCTTCGGCCATCTCCTTGGCCAACTCCAGGTCCTGTTGCTCACGTTCGCGCCGCTCCTCGGCACTCTCCAGGTCCTTGCCATAGGATTTGGGTGGATACCGCATGGCCTTGACGCTCTGATTGTGCAGATTCAGGCAGAACGAGATGCGCTCATGGAACGCCAACTGTGGCTCGCGTGTGCTGTAAATATCGGTGCTTTCCTTGCTGCGCATATAATTCTGGGCCGGATCCAGGGTCGCTTCGATCACACCATCGCGTATAGCCTTGGACACGATGAATTCGGCATCCTCCGCTGAGTCCAGCATCAGGCGCTTGGCTATATCCTTGGGCGAGATGCGTGAATACGACAGTCCAATGGAACGTATGGCCGTCTTGATCACGTTGTGGCGCAGACGTATGATCAGCGTGAATGTGTGATCCATCTGGAATTTGGGCCCGAACTGTGACACAACATCTCCGAAGCGCTTAAGATTACCCAGCCGCACAGCCTGCGTCAGCTGGAAATACGGCCCGAGGGACTGGCGCAAGCCCGCCTGGCGGAACACCACACGTTCCGGGATGTTGCCCAGCAACAGCTCCACGACAATGATCAGTTTCTGCACCGTCTGACGGAATCCGATAGCGGCATGTTGGGGCGACTTGCGCAGCGCCTGCACCAGATGCTTGTGGGCATCGCTGTACTCCAGCTTGGCGGCCTTGATGCGACCCAAATAGTAGAGGAAGCGCGCCCACTCATTGTTGCTGGCCGATTCCGGGTACACGGACTTCTTTACCAGCTTGTCGGCTTGGTCGTACAGCGCATAGTGCAGATAGTTGCGCAGCAGGCAGTTGAGGAGCACCGCCTGCCCCTCGAAATCATTGCGCAGCGTCGCGGTGCGCAGGCGGGCGTGCAGGAAGGCGCGAATGCCCTCCAGACCGTTGTTCAGCTCCGCAACGCGAGAGTAGTAGAAATACGACTTGGCACCAATCAAATCCAAGGTGCGACGATTTTGTATGGATATCTTGGACATTAGGGCTTCCGAGCAGCTGCCCGAGCGTTTCAAATCCCCGGCATCGATCAGTTTGACCAGCAACAACAGATAGAAATAGGCGTCCACCTCAGCAATGGGCGCTTTTGTGGCCACCTGCTTCTTGACCACATCGGGCAGCTCGACAGCATCCTTCTCCAGTGGGGGCGTCAGCGCCAACGCTGCTTCTCTTTCTGTGCCAACTGGATAAATGCTCTGCGCCAAGTTGCGGAAGACGACGCCGTTCAGTTTGCGTCGTGTATTGGGCAAATTGCGCAGCACGCGCAAAATAAAGCTGCAATTAGGGATATATATTTTATAATGAGCTGAAATGAGTTGCGTTTTTTCACTTACCGCGACTCCTTTGAGGCCACAGACTTTTCAATTTGACGGATTTGCTCGCGTATTTCCTGAACAGCAGCGAGATCTTGATTTTTCTTCTCATCCGCCAGTGTCTCGGCCGTGGCGTCCACCTCCATTTCTACGTCTTGGGTAACAACATCAGCAGCATTTGTCATTTTTAAAGCACTTGCAATTTGCGTTCAATTACTGTTCGATGTTTTAATAAATATTTTCTCTGAAATCGGCATACAAAATTGCCAAGTAATGCCAGGCTCTAGAGATGTGAGATAATTTCGATATACACAGTGCACACTAGCGTTGTATCGTATCGCTCTGAACAAGTTCGGTTGAAATGTGAATGAATGAACTAGATTATAGTTAATCGTTTTATTTCAGTGTAATACATTTATACAGTTTTAACATAAAATAGCAAAACAAATGTTTCATTCCACAATGAAAACTAGCCGATGTTAATAACGTTGCAGCATACCGTTAGCTTAACACTGATTTTTCACAGACAATAAGCAATACATAGCAAAACAAATCATCAGTTTTTGCCCAGTGTTCGCTATGTTAACTTAACACAGCAACATTAGTCTTTTACAGCACCCACTTATCAGCTGTTGTGCACAAACAAGTTTTAACAGGGCCACATTGTTTTTTCTACAGCGCCGTTCATCAGCTGTTTTTCCATTGAGCGTTATCCGATGGCATAATATAAAATTAATGAATTAAAATCAACTTTAAATACCTGAATACTAAAAAATAAATATGCTACGTTGCAGGCATGTTATCCGCCAGCTGCAAGCACCAGTGCAGCGTGCGTACTCCACCGGCTCGGATTCGGATGATAAACATCCTATACGGCGTACTTTTCGATTGCTCGGCCAGGATATGCGTAAGATCAAGGAGTTCTTCGTGCCCAAAGAGGAGCAGTACACGGATGAGGAGCAGGCACAGCCCATTGCAACGCAAAGCAAATTCAAATTTAGCGGCGACAAAGGAGCCATCGATGAATTCCAGACGCACTGCGATGTCCTCGTCATTGGCGGCGGAGGCATCGGCAGCTCCATAGCCTACTGGCTTAAGCAAAAGGCGCGCGATGGCCTCAACGTGGTGGTGGTCGAAAAGGACGAAAAGGTGTGCCATATATGCTCTTCAATGAGAGTTGGAAATGTATTCAAGATTTCACATATCATTTTCAGTACACGAAATCTGCCACAGGTGTGTCCAATGCCGGCCTCTCGCAACACTTCTCACTGCCGGAGAACATACAAATGTCGCTGTTCGGCGCCGAATTTGTGCGCGAGGCGCCGGAACACTTTGGCACCGATATACCCCTCAACTATGCGCCCCACGGGCAACTGGTGCTGGCCAGCGCCGCGGACGCGGAGATGCTGCAGCAAACGTCGCAGCTACAGAACGAGTTGGGCGCTCGCAACGAACTTCTGACGGCGACACGTTTGGCCGCCAAGTTTCCCTGGTTAAATACCACGGGCGTGGCACTGGGCTGTCTGGGTCTGGAGCGCGAGGGCTGGTTCGATCCCTGGGCGCTGTTGAGTAACTTTCGACGCGCGGCCAGCGGTTTTGGTGCCCATTTTGTGCACGGCGAAGTCGTCGATTTTGTGTACCAAAGCAATGAGGATATCATTGTGACGGGCTCCGAGGAGGGCAGCTATCAGAGCCTGCACCAGGCTGTTGTCCAACTGGCCGACGGCGAGAAGCGCACAATAAAATTTGCGCTGTGCGTCATCGCAGCAGGTGCAAACAGTGGAGACGTGGCGCGACTGGCGAGCATTGGCCGCGGTGCGGGCGTGCTGCGCCTGCCGTTGCCCATCGATGCCCGCAAGCGGTATATGTTCAAGATCAGCACACAGGCGCAGAATGCGCCGAGCATGGCCATGCCCATGATATTGGATACGACCGGGATGTTTGTGCGACGACAGGGCTTGGGCGGCCACTACGTGTGCGGACACAACGCACGACCGGACGAGGATCCCAACAGCGACAACCTGGAGATAGATGCGACATATTTCGATGCGAATATTAAGCCCGCACTAGTCGAGCGTCTGCCCTCCCTTGCCACTGCCGAGATTGTTAATAGCATGGCCGGTTTTTATGACTACAACGTGTACGATGAGAACGGGATCATGGGCCCACATCCGTACTATCACAATCTGTACATTGCCAGCGGTTTCAGCGGACAGGGCATTCAGCAAGCGCCGGCTGTGGGTCGAGCCATATCCGAGCTGATAATGGACGGACAGTTTCGCACTTTGGATTTGTCGCGCTTGAGCTTCGACAGGCTGATTGTGGACAAGCCCATGTACGAGTTCAGCGCCTTAAATTAAATGTAATTTATTATGGTTGTTCTTCCAAAGTGCAACAAAGAAATTTAGCTAAAAAAACCCAAAAATGCGACGCAATTCCTACTTAAATTGACCTGGAGTCGGGCCGAAGAGTCCGCCGCCTTGTTTGCTGGCCGCACGCGAAGGTGCAAAGCCCAAGAGCTTCTGGATGTTCTGGCGTATGGACATTGTGCAGAGTATGTAGAGAAAGATGAAGGAACAGTCGGTATAATCATCGCCAGATAAATTGCGATGGCTCAGGCCCTGTATCCAGGAGATGGGTGTGAAGGGCAATTGCGCCACAACGCGACCGTCAAATATACTGTTGAACATGCTGAGCAGAGCGGTAAACGCAAAACCCGTGGCAAACATGGACTTCATCTTGACCAGCGACAGGTCGCGATTGTTGTTCTTCAGTTTCTCCTCGTAGCGTTCGATTTTCTTTTTAACCGATTTATCCAATGAATCGCCATGTGTCTCCTTGCGCCGCTCCACTGAATAACCAGTCGTGGGATTTAAAAAATGCTTTAGGAAACGATTTTTCATTACTTACATTTCTTGCTCTGTTTATCGACCTCTGTCTTCAACCTCTGATATTTCTCCGTGCGGTAGACCAGCACCCAGGTGAGCCCTAGAATAGAATACGTGTACATTAACATTTCTGAATGGCGCGAATCGCTTGGCTGCCTCTTCCATACATACCTTCGCCCAAAAATGCCGTGCATATTGATATAAATACAATTAAAAAAGTATCAGACCACATTTTTTACTTATTTTACAAGTAAAATTTTTTAATTAATTCGATAACGACGTGTTTCTTTGACCGACTGCATTTTATCGAAATACATCTGTGTGGGGTATCGAAAGTGCAGAAACGATACTTTCAGGTGTAAAATGAGTATTTTTGGTCTCGTATATTTAAATGCGGAACTTTGCAAACATTTATTGAAAAGGTATTTCTTATTTTACGGTTTAAAACATTGTAATTAAAAAGCAGCCAGCAGTGTTTAGGAAACCTTCACTAGGATAATTGAAGACAATTTTAAAAAACTAACTACATAAATAAACATACATAAGTATTATATGTAATATTCAGAGTCCTTCCCAGCAATCATATTAGTAGGTGTGCAGTATAGAATATGTCTAAATAAAGAGATGTAGTTAAATTTTGGCATTGTCACAAGCTTTGCCTTCTGTTATTTAGTTATATTTAAGTTCTTTAAAATTCAATTAGTTACAATAATTCAGTTAATTAATTTGCATTTGACTTTTAAATATATATAAATATATATATATATAGTAATGTATGTATAGGCGAATTTAAACACTTGCGGCTAGAGTTTTAGGACTCCGGACAGAGAGACAAATCCGTGTGTGTCGCAATCGCCGTATTATTGACTGACGTCTGTTGTTGTGGTTGTTGATGTTGTTGTTGCGCTGTAAAAAGCTACATTTGGGAAAGAAATCAAATCAAGTTATGTATGTATATATAGAACAGCAAATAGAGAAGGGGTGAGGGGGGAGGGGAAAAAAAGAAATTGAAATCTCATTGTTAGGCTTCTTTGTTCCAAGTCTAGATAGAAAATATTCAATTTGAAGTTCAGTTTTAGACTTCAAGTTGAATATTTCAACTCAGAACATTCCAAAAATGACAAAAATAAAAATTTTAGGCTTCCACGAGAATCTCATGAAATGAATCGTAGCTGTATTTGCTTGCTACTTTTCCTTTCTCTTTTCTTTTGTTGTTCTTGTTTTAAAATGTCGCTTTGACTTCCATTTGTTTTGTTTTATTTCGCTTGTTCACTGTTTACTGTTGTTACTGTTTTTAGTAACGCCGTCGCTCCCGTTCGCGACTGCGCGTACGTCGACGCTCGTTGGATCGATTGCGGCGATTGTCCCGCTGACGTTCGCGATCCTTTTCGCGTTCACGCTCCTTGAGGCGCTCCTCGCGCTCCTTAATACGCTGTTTGTGTTCCTCGATGCGCTTCTGACGGAACGCCTCCTTCTCCGCAATCTGTGGAGCCAATTAAAAATGTCATCCAACACGTGAGATCTTTTACTTAAACGTTTACTTACGGCTTCCGGTGTCAGGGGCAACCAATAGATGCACGGCGTGCCCTTGGTTTTACGAAATAGATCGTCCAATAGTCTGATGGGTGGTTCGTTCTCCTTTTTTCTGGTCTTCGGTGCTGCAGTCCAAGTATATATTAGTATATATGTTTTGGCTTATTGTCGATTGCTTACCTGGTGAACCGCTCCTGCTGCGACCACGTACACGATGTTCACTGCGTTCACGTTCGCGTGCACCACGCTCGCGATCCCTTGAACGCTTGCGATCCTGTCCACTTCGCTCGGCATCGTCGCCAGCCTTACCACGCTCCGATTCACGCAATCTGGCATCAATGCGCTCCTTGCTGCTGCGGCGCCGGTCGTTGCTCAACTTGTCGCGCTCGTTGGGCTCCTTTTTGCCCACATCCCACTCGCGAACAGGACGTGCCGGCTGAGAGTATTTTAGAGAATTTCAATTTAGTTTGTTTTGATGAAAAGCTTGTCGTTAATATACCTTTTTATCGCTCGCATCCAGACGTGACCAGGTATTGCCCGCGTTTTGATTATCTCTGGTATTGTCCTGTGGGTATTTGGGTGCCTCGTTCTTGGTTGTTTGTATGGCGCGATCCATGTCTGTGCGGCTGCCAAAGTCAACATTCAAGCACTTGGGATTCGAGACCGGCCAACGCACACCGTGCAGTGCATGACGAGTTTCAATAGCTTCGCTGTAAACATACGAAAAAATACACACATAAGCATATGTACAATGAGTTGGTAAGATTAAAGAACATACTCCTCTGTGGCATATGCAACATAGCACTTTGACTTGATGCGATCGATCCAGAAGCCATCCTCGTCAACGATCTTGCCGGTGCGCGCCAGCAGACCCTTCAGCTGCAGCACTGTAAACGGACGCACCAGATTGGTAATGAAGAGCACGTGGCTTGCGCGATTCCGTGCCGGACTGGGTGAGCGGGCAACAGCAATTGCATTCGACGCTGCGGATTCGACAGATGTTTTACTTGTGGCCGGCACCGTTGGCGTTTCTTTCTCATGATTCAATTTTGGTTGCGGTTTCAGTTGTTGCTGCTGCTGGTGGTGCTCCTCCTCCTCATCGCTGGCATTGCCCTCGTCGCGATCCTTTGTGACACGCAACTCGGGCGTTATGGAGCGTTCGTCCGTTTCATGGTCGCTGGTAACGAGCCCCTCCTCCTCTGACGACGACTCTAGCTGTACATCGCTCAGCGGCACAGGATTCACCACATCCGCTATGATGTTCTTTAGCGAGTCCGTTGATATGGCCAGCACGGTGGGTGCACGCTCGCCACCCTTCTTGCTCAGCCATTTACGTTTGCGCACGATTCGCACTGATTGCCCAACAGTTTCCTGCTTATCGCTGACTGCCTGCTCCTTGTTTATGGGCTGTTCAACATTTTCGTCCTTGTGATTCTCCTTCTGTTCATCGGTTTTGGGTGGCGTCTTTGCTGTGGTCTTCTCCGCTTGGTCGGATCTCTCGGTGTTTCGCTCTTCCATGTCCTCTGTTTGAATGTCTAATACATCGCTTGTGGTTTTTAGATGTTCCTCATCCTTACTTGCTGTAAAGCTTAAAGAAGAAGAAGCAACTTTTACCTCTTCCACGCTCCGTTCGCCAGACTCAACATCAGCCTTGTTGTCCTTTTTCGACTGCTTCCCTCCCTCTTCATCATCCTTGGGTTGGTCCACGCTCTTCTCGGGCGACTTCCTGGCATCTTCCTCTTCTTCGCGTACTTTCGGCTTTGCCGCTGGTTCTGTTTGGTTTGCTTCGCCTTTGACTGTATCATTTTCTGTTTCTGTCTCAGTTTCCTTTTGCAGTTCGGACAGCGGCTTATCGGATTTGTCTTCCGATATCTTGTTATCGATATCGACGTTCTTGTTGCCACTTCCCGCCGCCGTCACTACTGTCGCTTCTGAGCCATTTTCCATTTCCTCCGGTATGGTCTCTACCTTGCGCTCACCGCTCCTCTCGCGCTGACTGCTGGCGCTATTGCGCTTTTTGGGTGTCGTGCGTGTGCTACGGCTTCTGCGTTGGTGTTCCTCGCTGGAGGCGCGCTCCCCTCGTTCTTCATTGATTTCCTCAATTATGGGTGGCGCTTTTGGTTCTTCTGCTACTTTCTCCACTGGTGTCTCATCCTCAACTCGCTCATTTTCAGAGATTTTACGAGATCGGCGACTGCGTCGTGCCGGCAACGGGGCTGGCGATGATGATTTTTTTCGCTCGCTACGACGTCGCATAGCTGTAACTAATCAAATACTGCTTGCAAAAACACTTAATATAAAATGCTATTGCACTTGTTTTAGAACGTCGGCAGTACGCGATTGAAATCGCACGCACAAATTGTCAATTATTTTTGCAGCGTGCAACCTTTTCTGATTACTTGTAAAAGAAAATTTTTGTTGCCAGCGAAAAGCGTCAATCCGCCATCAATAGGTAGGGTTGCTTTTTGGGTGCAATCAATGCTTCAAAACTATCGCATGTTCTTGCTATCGATTTTTTGTTAGCAATTTTGAGTTCTTGATGAATACAAATTGCAATCATGTGTATAGTCGGAATATAACTGTTACTGCGCGATAGATACACTATATTTAGCTTTTATCTATGATAAATGATACCTAACAGATAAGGCAGAGGTTAGCATTTTGTTTTATATTTATTTTAATCGTAATTCAGCTTAACACAAGATGGCGCTACTTCCCAAACAAGTGTGACCAGTTTGCACTTTTTACAGTACCTTGATTTCATGCTTAGTACTGTTTTACAGTATGGGCTGTTGTGGCGGTTGGCTAAGATCTTAGTAAAATTTAAACAGTTTACATATTTTACGTTTATATGTAAGTAATTTACTAGAGTCCACGGCAAAACAACACAACAAAACAATAAATGTTAACTAAATATACTTTATTACGTTTGCTCAAAGATTTAGACAACACTACCCAGTCACGGTCCTCTCTTTACAGCACTGTTTTGACTCATATTTCGTAATTGAACATAAAACGGACTTGCCGTATCAAAAAAAAAAAAAAATTACAAGTTAATTGGAAAATGCATTAACCACAAAATGATGGTGAAGAATTTTGGCAGAATTTTACAAGCCTTGTCTCGCATGCGCGCTATGCGTGGCATTGCCGCCATGGACTGTTCTACCAACACTAAGCACAAGCTCACCTTACCAGAATCAAGATCGTTAAGTTGTGTTTATACCAGGTATCATAAGCAACGGCAGCGCCAGAGGCAGTCTGAACGCAACTCAACGCACCCGCAGACCGGCTTTGTTTTCACGGCAGGGTTTAGCTTTACTCTGTTTGGTGGGAACGACGACAAGGACAGCGAGGAGACGCCAGAAACGAAGCTGGTGAACATTATAAAGCGATCCATAATCTGCATACAGAATGAACAGTATGACAGCGGCGAGCAGATGCTGCACCTTGCGCTGCGTATGGCCCAGGATATGCAGTCATCGAAGGGCATCACCTATGTGTATGACCTGATGGCCAATTTGGCCATGGAACGGGAACAGTTCAAAAAAGCTGAGCGGATCTTCGTGGATGTGATGAAGCGGCTCATGTCCGACGGACACACGGAGGACAGCCCTAAGATACTGCACATTAGCTCAAAAATAGCGCACATGTCGCAACTGCAGGGTGAACTGGAGAAGAGCTTCCAAGGGTTCACATGGACGCTGCAGCGCCTGGCCAAGCTCGTGGAGCAACTGCCGGAAGATACTGATATACTAGAGCTATATGGCTTGACTAAGAACTGGTATTGAAGGTTGTTCCATGCTTTCTTAATACCCAACAACTAACCACAAACTGAACATGTTTATCTGAATAGTTTTTACTTACGCGCAGGTTTGGCCAACTGCTGATGAAGCAAGGTAAATACGCCGAGGCCAAGGACCTGTTCAAGGAGGCGCTAGCGATTCTTATAGAAGTCTATGGCACCCTTAACGATGCCTCTGTGACCGTTTTGAATAACATCAGCGTAGCTTACGTTAATGTATGTCAATATGCAGCTGGAAAATACAACGTCATTAGTAATATATTTCTTTTATTAGCTGGAAAACTACGCTGAAGCCAAGGAAACGCTCTTACATGCGCTGGCCTTGGCCAAGGAGTTGAAGGATGCCACCCAGGAGGGCATCATACAAGCCAATTTGGGTTTAGTTTATCTGCGCGAAGGTCTGCTCAAGGAAGCCGAAAAATTTTGCAAGCTCGCCTGGAACTTGGGCAAGAGTCAGAAGAACGCGGACGCCATCGAGCAGGCAGAGTATTGTCTTAAAGAAATTAAGTCAACCATGCGTGGCTAGTGGGGGAAAGTGATTTAAAAATATAAATGTATTTTATTTGTATTTTTATTTATCAAGTATATCAGCATGTTGACTATATGCCAAGAAGTGTAAGTGCATTATATTATCCGAAATAACGCTATTAAACAATTTCGTTAAATGTACATTAATTCTGTTTTTTCTTGTTAAACGTTTATCAAATAAGATTGTGAAGTTTTATCATTTTGTATTTAACATGCCCAACATTTTTTTATTGGAAGTACTTTCGGGCCATCCATTTTTAGCTTTGTACAGCTGCTACTATTCAAACTTAGCTATGACAATCATCAGCGCCACGCCCGTTAGCAGCGCGACAATTTCCTTTAATGATTGCTTCAGCTTCGTGGACTCCTCTAGCAGTTCGGGCAGCACACTGACCGTGGCTATGTAAATGAAACCGCCCGCCGTAAAGGGCAGCACCCAGGGCGCCGAGCTGCCATCGCTGCTGCCCGCACCGAGCAGCGCCAGCGCAGTTCCGGCCAGGGCCCCCAACGCCGTCACCAGCTGCAGCAGCATTGCCTTGCGGCGTGAGCAGCCCGATTTGATGAGTATGGCGAAGTCACCAATCTCGTGGGGCACCTCGTGCAGCAGTATTGTGATTGTGGTTACTATGCCGATGCTGTTGCCGGCCAAATAGGATGCACCAATGGCCAGACCATCGGTGAAATTGTGCGCAAAATCTGCTGCTAAATTCAAATAACCTGATATTTCCACCTCACCCTCCTCGTCATCAATTTTCTTGGCCACCGCCTTGTTTGGCTTCTTCTTATCGCCAGCGGCAGAATCCTTTTCCTTGGGCACAGGTTTGGGTTTGGGCTTTGGTGCGCCATGGCTGTGTCCATGTCCACCCGGACCGCCGCCCTTGAGAATGCGCACTATCTTCTCCACAGACAGAAAGGCAATGATGCCGCCAAGCACCCAAAGGCCAACGCTCATATCATGCACATGAGCATGACTCTCGCCCTCATGGTGATCATGATCGTGATGATGACCGTGATCGTGATCGTGGCCATGCTCGCCATGACTGTGCGGATGCGTTGCGTGTGGTATCAAGTGCAGGAAGGCATCGCCCAGCAAGCCGCCGGACGCAAAGGCCAGCAGCACCTTGAGACGCGGTTTCATTGCTTCGCTATTATCTAATGGTATTATGTAGAGCAGCACAAAGGGAGCGGCGCTAATAAGCAGCGTCGAGCCAATCGAGTGCAGCCAAATGTTCTTCATATCTGTAAAAAAAGAACATTACAATCAACTGAAAACACTTGTCACCATCGGCTTAGCTCACCTAGCGGCACCGGCTTCGAGTGATGGTGATGTTCGTGATGATCATGATCATGATTATGATCATGATGATCGTGGTCGTGATGATCGTGGTCGTGATGATCATGATCATGATCATGATCGTGTTTTACCGGCGGCGCATTTTTCGGATCAAAATTCTCATTTGCTTCGCGGGAGTATTTAAAACTGGGATTGCCTTGACTCTGGCATATTGTGGGCAATGAAAGCACTATGGCAATCAGTAGGATGCCAAGTGCCACCTTCTGGTAGAATTGAAACTTTGTCGGCTGCCCATCAGACAGTTGTTTTGACATAGTTGGACAGGTCTGTCTATTCACGCGTGGGTATCTTTTATTTTCTTTTACGTGTTAGTGACGTGTGTGTTTTTTTGCTTTACTTTCAAGTACTTGAGAAAACGATAGGTACTCATATTGTTGGCGTCATCGATGCTTGGCTTAATTTGTATCGATTGTCTGCAGTATTTTTTACTGCTGCATTTTCTGTATTTCTTGCGCGCGTATTTTCCCTAATATATGGCTTATCGGATTTGCTCGCACTAATATATTTTCAACGCAAAAGCAATTAGATAAAGGATGCAAGCTGCCAGAAACTTGAAGAGTTTGTCCAAGAGGTAACCTAGGAAACAATTGTGTATAATTTAGCCATTGCTTGACTCTGAATAAAATGTCAATATCTTCAGGCTCAAAAGTTCAACGGCTTTACTAATTCCATTAGTATGAGTTTTATACAGCTGGGGCACTTAACCCCCTTACCTACACTATAAAACAGACTCGAACACGGGTTTTAGAGCTTGTAATAAATTTATGCATCGATGTTGTCAATTACATACACCAGTCATGGACGGATTTTTGTAAAACAAATATATATACTTTTTTAAATTCATAAATCTACATCCACCCTTATTGTAAAGAGGTGTCCATGCCACAAAGTCCATTTGTGCTATCTATTCAAAAACTAGTGGAATTCAGTGATTTTTATGCGAGAAACTCCAGCTAGGATCGGTTCTATAAAGCTTAAAGTCTTAGCCAGACGTAATTTTCACCAAATAAATAAAATGCTGAATTAATTGCAATTAAAATGCTTATATTATTAAACATCTAATCGTTTTTAGTTAGTTTTTCGTTGTCGTTAAACGATGCTAATAGACTATAGTGTGTGTGTGTGTGGATGTGTGTTTGTGTATGTTAAGTGCAAAATAATTCTTGTTGTTTATGTATACGATGCCATTGATAAATTGCTTTCAGAATAGAAAAAAACAATCGAAAAACAATTTGTGTTTGGTGTTCAATAAATAATAGATTGGGGGAGATTGCAAATTCATGCTCGGATCGTGGAACAAATGGTGTTGCTAACAGCTTCTGACGACACGCGGCATTCTCCTTGGATAATATTTAAATTTTAACATCTTTACGTAGTATATACAAGCCACTTTGGTTGCAAATTGCGGTTTTGGGGGGCAGCGAGCGCGCTCAGTACAGATTGATCTTTTTGAGGATCGTCTTGCGGCACATGTGGCAGGTGCGCAGCGTCTCGGCACAGTGGGAGCAGGCGCCGTGGCCGCAAAGGAAGGCGACATCCCGTTTCCGTTCCATGCAAATGCCGCAGAAATGCGACTCCTCGAATTCCTGCACCTTGTTCTCCAGATAGCGCAGCAGATCGCCGGTTGGCTGGCGCGCCTGATCGCTGGGCGAGGATGTCGATGACAACTGCTGTTGGCTAACCACCTGACGCCCATTGGCGTCCAGCCGCCGCTCGATGGCCACGCAACAGCGCATGCACTTCTTCATTCGTATGCTGCACTCCTCGCAGGCAATCTGGTGCAGGCATGGTTCTGCAAATGAAAGTTTCGTAAATATAGCGTATATTGTGGATGCAGCATCAAAAGTCAAGATAATTATTCAGTTTTAAAATTCAATTATTTTTGAGATGTAGAGTAGAAAACATGATCAAAATAATATCAACCATGAAATTCGATTCAGTTTTGACAATGCATCCGAAAGCTTTTACATGTCAACATTTTGGTCAATTTATGCCTGATTTTTTCAATTGAAATTTTTGAAAAAATTTGATTCCCTCAGAATTTGTTTGAATGTTGGTTTTTATGCTAATTGTGATTAATTAAAAATATAAATTCGCAATTCTAAATTTTGAAAAAAATGTTTTTTTTTTGTGACAAATACAATCAATTAAAAATATAATTTCGCAATTGTAAATATTGAAAAAATTCTTTTTTCAAAAATGAGTACCAAAAATTTCAAAAATATGTTTTTTTTAACAACGCTTTGAATACAGAATCTATTTAGAGGGCAAATTGTGAGCAAAATGCCATCAAAAAAAACGGTTTAGTTGTGGGAGTTTGAAATGTGGAAGCTATGGATCTATATATGACCAAATATTTGAAAAAAAAAATTATTTTTAATATTGGATATATTTTGAATGCAATCTAGAGGAAAATTCATGAGCAAAATGCCATCAAACATGAAAATCGGTTCAGGTTTGAGAAAGTTGTGGGAGTTTGAAATATGGAAGCTATGGATCCGAGAGCTTTACATGTCAAAATTTTTGTCAAAGTTGGCATAATTTTTGGACCAAAAATTTGAACAAATATTACTTTCAATATTGGATATATTTTGAATGCAGACTCAATCTAGAGGACAAATCATGAGCAAAATGCCATCAAACATGAAAATCGGTTCAGTTTTGACAAAGTTGTGGGAGTTTAAAATCTGGGAGGGGTACTCGAGAACTTTATAAAAATTTTGCGCCTAATTTTTGTATTAAAAAAATGTGATTTTGTTTAATGTTGTCTTACCGAAGCGCACCAGCTGGAGGGGCTCATCGCACACAATGCACTGTTGCTGGCCGGCGATGAGGCCCGGCAGGGGAACGGCTGCTGCTGCTGCTGCGGCCGCACCGACTGATGCGATCTGTGGCATGGCGCTGGAGTCGGTGGACGCTGTTGTTGCCGTTGGCGCTGGCGGCTTGGGTACTTTTTTGCGTGGCGCCACCTGCGGCGACGCACTGCTGGCTGCATCCGAGTTCAGTTTCTTGTTGCCAGGCGATGGCTGCATGCCACCAGCCGCTGCCGCTGCTGTCGCTGTCGCTGCCGCTGCTGTTGCCGTTGCCTCGCTGGGCTTGGGCGGCGTCACCAGCGGCGGTGGCGCTAGCGCCAGCGTGGATGCATTCAAAGTGGCCGCTGCGTCCTCGCCGACGGCAATCGCTGGCGTCTCATCGGCTGCGCCAATGTCCAGCGCCTGCATGTTGCGCTGCAGTGGCGTCGGTGCCGTTGTCGCAACAGTTGATGCTGGCTGCTCCTCCGTTTGCTGGCCAAAGATCAGCTGTCGTATGTTGCGATCGGTGATCCACTCAAAGATGCTGGCATTGGCATTGTTCAGCTCGACGCGGCAGCCGTGCCGCGATAAATAGATGAGCACGCTGTACATCAGACGATCCTCGGTGCGGACGCTCGTCTGCGCGAGGCTAACGAAGAACTTGTGTATTTCGGGCGCCTCCTCCGGTGAGGGTTCGGCGGCCTGTTGCAAATTCGATTTCTTGATGACGCACAGATGCATCGCATTGTCGCCGTCCTCATCCTTGGCATTAATATCGCACGACAGCTTCACCAGGCGCTCGATGACGCTCGCGTGTCCCTGCGAGACGGCCAGCAGGAATGGCGTCTGACGGCGATTGTTGCGTATATCCAGCTCCGCCTGGCCCTCCTTCACCAGCGTCTCCACGACCTGGGCATGGCCATTGAGAGCGGCCAAATGGAGCGCCGCAAAGCCATCGTCCTTGCGCACGTTGACCAGTTGACGCGACAGCTGGAGGATGCGTCGTGCGGCCACCACGTTGCCCTTGAGTGCCGCATGATGGAGCACATTGAATCCGCGATTGTTCTTCACCGTAAAATCCAAATTTGGGGCATTGCACAGCAGCTCGACGACCTCGGTATTCTCCTTGCCAATGGCATCGTGCAGTGCGGTGTCCCCGTACGAGTCCTGGATGTTGACATTGGCGTTGTGCTGCAACAGCTCCCGGACGCAGTGCGGCGTCTTTTTGTGGGCGCAAATGTGCAGCGCCGAACAGTGGCTGGAATTGAGGAAGTTCACCTCGGCGCCATGTTTGAGCAGCACTCGCATCGTCTCGGGCTGATTGCCGAAGGCGGCATAGTGCAGCGCCGAGTCGCCCTCCTTGTCCACCACGTTCACGTTGGCGCCCTTGGCGATGAGGTAGGTGACCAGCTCAACGTAGCCCTGGTGTGAGGCCACCTGTATGCAGGCCTTGCCGCCGCTCATCACATTCACCTGACTAGGATTCACATCCAGATATTGCTTCACAAACTCCAAATGGCCCTGGGCCGCCTCGCGCACCAGCTTATCGGCCACGGAGCTGCCGGAGAGACCGGAGAGCGGTGTCATCACATGATCCGTACGGCGATGGCTCAAATCCATCATGCTATTCGAACGTTCCGCTGCCGTTGCCAGCGGCGAACGCTCCAACTTGACGCACTTGGGATTCAGTGTCCACTCGAAGCCATCGTCCAGCTGCTGAATGCGCAGATCGCCATCCGAGTACACCTTGACCACCTTACACAGCTTGCCCAGGGCCTGAAATTGTGCAATTTTATAAGTTGAGCGCATATTTCCATCAGGCAAAATATCTTACATAGCGCATGATGTCGATCCATTCGCCGTGTCCCTTCTGCAGCTGCTGCACCTCCTGTGCATCGTTGATGATTGTCACCAAATCGCCGACGCGGAACGAAACAACTTTCACAAGTGCGGCGGGATGAAAGGTCCACCGATTGGGACAGTTCTCATATTGAACACTGCAATTGAAAAGGTGATTAAATTAGGTTTTAAAAAAATAATTTGTCGATTTATCATATATACAGATATAAGCATAGAATAATATATATTTTATATATTTATATATATATATATATATTATTTATATAAACCATAAAATTTTTTCCTTTCCGGAAGGTTTTCTTTTTTTTCCTTTTTTAGAAATTATTACCACTAAATTTGTAAGTTAAAATATCTTGAAAACCCCAAATTTTTAACTGTTTGAAGAAAGGTTATAGAATATAATTATCTGATCTTAATAAGAATCTGGTTATAAGTAAGAAGCATGCTGATGCTCATTTTGTATATAAAAAATATGTTTAAAAAAAATTGTTTTCATACAATTCTATCTTAACTATATGATATAGTGGCCTGATCAGAACGAACATTGCATTTTTTTTGTTCTTCAAGATGGGTTTAAAGCAGAGCGAAGAGTTACCAAAGAAACAGACGAATCGACTGGAATTGCCTATATATGTATACTATATAGCTGTTGCTACTGATCAAGAATATAGCTATACTTAACGGTTCTTATACACAATTAATAATTTTCTGTTTTTGCTCACCGTATATCTCCCTTTTCGGTGATGCGATGCACTGTACCCAGCTTGGCCAGATGCTCGACCATGCGCGGATTCCAGCCTCCGTGGCCCTGCTGTAGCTTCATCAGGGCATCCACCTCGAGGCACACCTTCACCCGATCGCCCACCGAGAAGGTGGGCTTGATCATGGCCACAATTGGCTGCTGCTCCTCGGGCTGACCCAGCACCGGCATGTGATCCTTGTAGTAGTGTCCGCCGCAGGTCGCCGCTATATATTTCAGATCGACGTTGCCCTTGTGGCCGAGACGGTAGACGTTGGTGGAGCCGGTTACCCACGAGACGTTGGCTACGCTGCGACACGATTCGTTGTCCCAGCCGCGTATTTCCATAACACGCCCCGTTTTGCCCTCGCCGCCGTCCTGGTCGTTCCACTCCCAGTCCGGACCGCGCACCACCTTCGAGCCGACGAAAATGCCGCGCAGCTGAATGCGCTGCGAGCCCTTCCGCGCCGGCACACGTACGCCCAGGGATGTGGGCGTGGTCTGCCGCACAAACGTGTGCTCCAAATCGTGCAGATTCGCACCGTAGCAAAAGGCGCACAAGTGGTAATCGATGCACTGGGCGCACTTGAACACAATCCCGGCTATGCCCGCCTTGGAGCAGCCATCACAAACGACATTCGAGTGACGCACACCTGTAAAATGAGCATGAATACAGTTTACATTTGTAGGCATGCCTTACGCGGCAAAATAAATATTTTATGATTTTAAGTTTTTAAAATGCAAGAACTTGGTAAATACTGTTTGATTTTATAGGCTCGCTGGTTCGTTAGCTATATATACATACATATATCGGGATAAAAATACATTTTATTTCATTCCACGCATTTTCCGCCTTCTCAGATGGACTTTAAATTTTTAAAATGCAAGTACTTGATAAATACTGTTTGATTTTAGAGGCTAACTATTTAAGCTATGTATACATATATCGGGATAAAAATACATTTTTTTCATTTCACGCATTTTTCGGTGGTTTTTAAGCATTTAAAATTGATTTCCATAGATTATATGAAAACTATTTGTCCATTAAAACACAATATTTTAAATTTTCCTTGTGAAGCTTTCAAGTTGAGTTTGAAACCGTTTCGATGAGAAATAAAAAACGTGTATGCTAAAGATTTTCGTAAATATTTCGGATTATTTAAAATCGTTGGGCACATCTTCTTTATTTTATATTGATTTTATGCAAACGAATGTAACAGGCAGAGGCATACATCTCTACCTCCATAAAGTATATATGTATATTCTTGATTAGAACGTTTATCGCGATTATTCGAAAACTTTAAGATCTTAATTTTTTTAATTTTGGTTTTGGAGTCCTTTATAATGGTACATAGCTATTTTACTGCTGATCAAGAATATTGTACTACTTTTTTACCAACTCGCCCCAAAATAAAAAAAAAATTTACAAAAATATTAAACACAGTTATGTACCATTCAAAATAATTAATAAACTTCGAAGTTGTATAAGAATTAAAGGAAGCACAGTTGAAATATATATATATATATATATATATATATATATATATATATATATATATATGACTGCAGGGTATCTCATAGTCCGACACTAAATTTTTTAATGTAGTTCAACTTCAAGGAGTACTTCAAAATGTGTAATTAACTTGAGAAATAAAAAAGTTTCTCATAGAAAAACAAATTTTTCACGGTAGTGCTTTTATTTTATTTTTCATTGGATATAAAATTGACTTACCAACTTGTGCATTATCGACAATGATCAGATCGTATTGATTTTGATAGCCCACTCTGTAGTTGGTGCGATGACCCGAATCCCAATTGACAACGACGGTGTTCTCCGGTGAATGTGTTGAGCCGCAGCGTCCGATTTCGCAAACGGTGCCAACGTGACCTTCTCCGTCGTCTGTTGGTTGGAAAATAAAAACCAAACTGAAACGAATTTTCAAATGGAGCTCCGATTCCCGATTGTTCCCCGTCACTGTTCGTTCCCCCAGTTTCCGTTCGCCCCGACAGCTCAACAACAGCTATTTATAAACGAAGACGCTTCACACCCCAAGAAATGAAGTACCAAGAAAATGTTTCATCCGGTGCGAATAACACGATTCGGAGCTGTTGGCTCCTGCCAAACATCTGCCCAGAATTTTCAGTTGGAAGATAATACGGCGAGTGCAGCTGCACTCTAAATTTAAACACGTCTCCCCGCTTTAGTGTGTCTGTCTGTCAGAGATTTGATTTGTATTTTTGACATGCACATTGTGCAAGGGCAGGGCTTTTAAATGTTTAAAATAACGCTGTTAACATTCACACTGTTTTTTAACAGAAAATACAAACAGCAACAGATAAGCAAAACTTTCTATATATATACTTGAATATATTTGCCGAATAAATGCGCTGAATTAATAAACATGCCAATAATTTATTATTAACAAGAAGCTACAGCATCTAACATGATAAATGTTAGTAAGCCTTAACACATAACTTTTAGTAACAGAGCAGGTAACATAAGAAATTAATAATAAAGGCTTTCCTAAACACACAAATGTTAATAACAGAGCACATAATAAAGGTTAAGTTAGTAACAGCGCAGCAATCAAATGTTATAGAACATACTGGTATTCCTGTACAAAGCTATTAATTAATCAATTAATGCTATTTATGTAAAGATTTCTCCCTAGCTGTAATCCTCGCCAGCCCTTCCAACTGTTCCATATCTAAAAATACAAGATATTCAAATGGCACGCGCCCCAAAACAGAAGAGCAGCGACAGCCGCTTGACTCCATTTATGACACTGCACTGTGGGCAACTTCGATCATTTTTGTGGAAAAAATTCCAACTGTTCAATGGAAGTACAAATGTATCAACTAACAATGCTTCCAATGCCAGAACAAGACTCCAATTAATCATTTAACTAGAATGCAAAACTGATCAGCTAGCAGCTGTTTAACACAGTTGTTCTCAACTTTTTGTTAATCACGAATTTCTTACTACACTTCAAATAAAAGGCTGACTATTTTTGATTGAATTTAATACATTTAGCTTGTACAAAATTCAACGTCATTTATTTTACGTTGTATTTTAAGTTGATACAATTTTTAAAAGACCACTTTTGGAAAGAAATCTTATTATTAGAAGAAGCTATAAAAAATAAACAGCATTTAAGATTTTTTAACTTTGCGGGGTAATCCATCAATAACAAAAAAAAAAGTTTCTTTATTTTGCTAAAATTTTTTGCTATATTAAAATTCAAAGCTATTGCGCTTTTTGTTCGATCTGCATGACATTTCGACTGCGGTTAAAAACAATCCTAAACTATGTGTTTATCAAGTATTTTTGCAATTCTTGTGTTAATATAACAAAAAAAAATAATAATAAATAAAACAAAATTAAGTTTAGGGAACAAAAAGAGATCGTGAAGTTATAAATAATTGACGCCTAAGGTGCCCATTGTGCAGTGGAGTATAAAACAGAAATACAATGTGCAAAGAGTCAGATGTGTGTGTGCGCCCCCACCCCTTGGCCCCACATGTCGTATACACTGTGAGTGTGTGTGTGTGTAGAGCCATTTGGGAAGCATTCCGCCGAGAGTGTATCTAAAAATAGCGCCCCGTCCTCTTTACATTCATTCTGGCAACCAAAGTGCGGATCGTTTAGTATTTGTTAAACACACACACACACACACAAGCATAGATATGCATATATACACGTATTATAAACAAATTTGTTGAAGCTAGTTAATGCCTCAAATGGGTAAACAAAATTATTGCCTGCCACTTGGCCAGCTCCTACCTTGATTCGACCAAATCCAATTTGGGCCGCGCACAACACGTACGCCCGGCGGAATTGAGGCGCGCATTCCAGTATTCAATTGTTGCGTTTCAGTCGCCTGTAAAAAAAGAAGCGTATATATATTAATATATGTATATAATTATTGATAACTTATGATAACATTTCGAATTTGTGTCAAATACATTTTGCTGCGCTTGAATTTGGGTCAAAACGGCAAAATCAGCGCATGTCTAACTGGAAATACGCATCTATATGCATTTAGAGATGCGTTTTAAACATATGCCCTTGCAGAGGGTATTATAAATTTCTCACGAAATATGTAACACATATATAATATGAATATATTCTCAATCAGTGTCTGTCTCTATGGCTATTTTTGTTGCAGGCAATTTATATGTCGATCACTAACATGGGAAATTCATTGATTTTAAGCATATCCGAATTAAACTTAATAATTGAGAGCGTCAGCAGACTTCAAAGATATTTGCAGTCTTATCAACATCCGACCAGTGTATATGTATGTAGTTCCCATAGGTATTTCCCCATGAGTTCATAAATAGCATTTACTGCTATACAGTGATAAATTTTGAGCACACATTATTGTTGTTAAACAATCACATTAAAATTATTTTGTGATATACTGATCATATACAGCTAGTACAAGTTATAAACTCAAATAAATATACTTAGAAAAAAATATATACTGATAAAATTTTTGAATGCGTACCAGGCGTGTTTTTTGAAATATCGTGACACGCGCTCAGCTCTGACAGCTGCAGAACAACTTATGGTTAAAGTGCAATAAAAAGACATTTTATTTGGTAGAAATATGAATCACAATTGATTATGATAAGGCACTTTAATGATGAAAAGCGTTTAAAAGGCAGCTGTCTTCAGTTTAAGGAAATGTAAATGACGCATGAGATAAGACATATGGATACATATGCATACACTATATATAACTACATATAGTTTGTGTTCATTATTGTTCAAATTCCATGCATATTTAACGCAAGTCAAAAAACTCACGCAGTAATAAATTATTTCGAAATTATTACAATTTGTTTGTTTGTTTTGCTGTTGTTGTTGTGAGGGACACACACACACACACATATATATAACTTACCAATGCAATTTTCGCTTCCGTCGAATGTACAACTGTGTATGTGCGTCTGTGTATTTTAAGTAATTTATAAACGCTAAGCCTAGTATTCGTTTTTGTTTTTTTTTTGTTTGTTTTATAGTCACACTCTCGGATTTAACAATGCATTTTTGTGTGCGTAAACCCCTTCGACTTTTTTTGCATTTATTGTTCTATATATAATATACACAAAATCTAAATTATATACAATTTGCCACACATCTGGGCATTATGTGTGTGTATGTTTCGTATGTAAACTTAATAATTTAGTACAGCCCGTTATTGTATTGTTTTTGCTGCATGTTAATTTAGTTTTATTTATGAAAATTGTACTTTTTAAGTTAATTTTGCTTTAATTTTTATGAATGTGCAACAGTGTGGCTGCAATTTGCAAACAAAGTAAGGTTTAGATTATGCAAAAATAGTTTGTGTAAAAATACTGAAAACATGCGCTCCACACTTGACGTGCTACTCCACACTTAACGAATTTGGTACAAAACAGCTGTTGTGATAGCAGCACTTGGTCACACTGCAAGCCGGCAACAAAAGGCAGGTTTGTTTATTTTTTGCATTTTGCAAATTAATTTAAAATTTTTAAATCGATGTTACATTTATACAAAAACTGTTTTAGGGCCATGACTTCCCAAAACACTAGCGGCAAGAAAACGTTGTCTAGCAAGCTGGCCAAGCAGGCAAAGCTCGTTAAACCAAAAGCAACAATTGTCAAGCAGGAACTATGGGCAAGTTCACATATAAATTTGGTTAAAATTTAATTAATTACCAAGCTTAACACATTAGGACATCGAAGAGTTGCCCAGCGTTGCTGCCACTGGTGCACCTCGGTACTTTTCGCCGGTGCAAACACGCAAACAACGACAATTGAATGCTGCGCCCAAATCAAATTTGCCCGCCAAAAGAAAATACGAATTTAAAGGTACAAAAACAACAGCAACTACAGTGGGCACAGCGATTATTTTAAAATGTGAAGTGGTGCCGGCAGAAGAGCCGCTGCAAGAGTTGGCCACAGTAAAAACCGAAGTGGAGTCACCCAATGCCAATTGGTGGCAGCATCTGGAAAATATTCGTCAAATGCGCAGCGAAAAATCGGCGCCCGTGGATACCCTCGGCTGTCATCAGTGCGCCGATCAAAATGCCAATGAAAAGGTGAAATCTACTCAATCAAATACGTTTACTCGATGTACATATATTATATTTACTCTATGCCTAACTCACAGACGCAACGTTTCCACAAATTGGTGGCTCTTATGCTCTCGAGTCAGACCAAAGATGAAACCACCTTTGAGGCCATGAAACGTTTAAAGGCGCAAACCTTAACACCGGCCAGCATACAGATCATGCCTGTTGGCGTCCTGGAGAGCCTGCTGCATCCTGTTAGCTTCTATAAAGTGAGCATGAAACACAATAGGCATAAATTTAAGTATATGATTCAAAACTCTTCTTTTGCAGAACAAAGCCAAGTACCTTAAGCAAACCGCACAAATACTTGTAGAGAAGTACGATGAGGACATTCCCGATAACATACAGGAGCTATTGAAGCTGCCTGGCGTTGGCCCCAAAATGGCGCACATTTGCATGGCCACCGCTTGGAACAAGATCACAGGAATTGGCGTTGACACGCATGTGCATCGCATTGCCAACCGCTTGGCTTGGCTAAAGAAGTCCACCAAGGAGCCGGAGCAAACGCGTGTGCAGCTGGAGAGTTGGTTGCCACGCCCGCTCTGGGCAGAGGTGAATCATCTGCTTGTGGGCTTTGGACAGACCATCTGCACGCCGGTAAAACCCAATTGTTCCGAGTGCCTCAATAGGCATATCTGCCCGGCTTCTGTGTTGGCCAAAAATAAGTGAATTATACTTTGTTAAAATTTAATTAATTCTAAGTTTATAAGAGTTAAGATATTTTTTGTGCGCCAAATTAATTTGTTAATGCAAGTTAGAATTTGTTTTCGTGAAATGAAATAAATTTTGTATTAAATATAAACATTGAAAATTAAGAAGTGTCTTCTCTGATTTAAATCAATTAAAAAGTATATTTAATTATATATTCTAAGTGAAGCTTATATTAATTAAGAAAAGTTATACTCACCATTCTCTACATTATTTTCTCACTCAGGCGACAAATGCGGCTGCGGTTATTTATTTATTTTTTTGTTAAAACCACCAGCTAGTAAACACTAGAATTTATTAAATGAATTAAAGAATTGAAATGAAATGAAACCATTCCTCCAAGATCACAAATACAGTGATAAATTGAGTTAACAAACACACACGGCACGACCTCATCGCTTTTAACTTTAAACACACGCGACGATCACGACCGATCAAATGGGCAGCCGCGCACAGACTAAATCGTCTCATTAAAGTCACGCCATGCTTAGCCGGCATTCGCACTAACACTATAACAGCTAAGCTAAGCACACAATTAATATAACTTCCGTACTCACACCAATAACAGCCGGCTACACAGCAAAGATAATATGATATAGCTCTCCCGTTCAGTGCTCTCTCTCTCTCTCTCTCTCTCTCTCTCACACACACCGAAAGTTGCAGGCTGCATTGTTAGCATCAAACGGATTTAAGTGTCTGAGCGCCAATGGCGTATCAGTAGTCGGCTAATCAATTTTCGCTCTCACTCACACCAATCACAGCGTCCGCTCTCTGTGTAAACGCTCTCTGCCAGCACAGTGATCTATGCTATTGGTTTAAATGCAGCCGACACACAAATTCATTTAATTTAATATCTATAACGCTAATCTTGTGTTGATTGTTGATAATGATAATATGTGATGGAGTCGATCAACCGGAGTTTTTTTTACGACAATGAAAATATATTTTCCTTGCCAATTAAAACAACATATAAATAAAAAAAAAGTGTTTTCTTTTAAAACATAAAAATTGTTTAATTGATGTAAAAAAATCTGGTTAATGAAGAGAATTTAAATGTGATCCACTGGTTCTAACCGTAAAACGAACCATCGATAATTTTGCTGGTTTCAAACAGGTAACTAAAAATATATATAGCGCACAAACCTTCAACTAATGCAAGGGTATTTTATGCTTGGCAACCCGTGGAAAATTCTTCTTTCTAGTTTTCAATAGATAGAGTGTGAGTTGTAGATGGAATTGGATGCAAACTGTGCAACTAAAAATTGTATTTATGTATCTAACAACTATAACTACATCTATATTTATATCTATATAAATATTTATATTTGTATCTGCATCTATATCTATACTCATATCTATATTTATATCTGTAATAATATCTGTATCTATATCTATATTATCGAATGCGCGGTCAAAGTTCGACGTTACCTGATCCCGTGGCGACACCGTCGTCACAACGTCGGATGCCTGCGGCGCTGTGTATTGACCTCATGCGGGAAAGTATTATTCAATAAATTGCTCTTCATATCAACTTGGGGCACATGACTTATGTGCACAGCAGCAGCAGCAGCAGCAAGGAGCAACAAGGAGCCGTCGCACGTGACACCTTAAGCCCAATGCTGTCCTCCCTCCCTCTCGCACACCCGCGCCATCATCAGCCCCTGCTCCACGCTCCACGCGCACACACAGTCATCAAGTTATGGCTGGCGTGCACTCATCATCAGCTTGGTTGCGTGCGCGCTTAGCATGCCAACTGGAAGGGGACGCTGGGTGGGATTGGGTTTGGAGTTTAGGTTGGGGTTTGTGGGTGTTGGCACTGGCGCACCGTGTCGAGACAATCTGTGGCCTAGCATGGCTTATAAATGATGCACAGGCTGGGTTCAGACGTGCGCCCACACTCACAGACACCCGGCCGCACAGACAGCGACCCGGAGTCCCGGCCCGCACACCCCCCATTCCCTCCATCCGTCCATCCGTCCCATGGCGCACAGACATAACTTTTAAGTTCGAGACTTCAACGCCCCGTTTGTCAGGCTGTAATTCAACGCTGTTTACGTGTCCTCCGCCTCCAGCCACATCCGGCGTGCGCAGCAAGTTGTCTGTGTGTGCGTTGCCGGCGCCATTGTGTGTGTGTGTGTGTGTCTGTGTGTGTGTGTGTGCCATACTACTTAAGCGTGCGGCAACAACAACCAGCACAAGGAAAAGTCCAGCTGTCGGCACGGGCACAGAGCCATGCGAAAATGTTTGTCTGCCTGTGTGTGTGTGTGTGCATGCGTGTGTTATTCTTACACAAGGCACACACTTACACCCACACACAGACACACCACCCCGGGCTAAGCACAAACTCCCCGCCGTTAGTCAAGTCGCAGCCGCACAGTCAAGTGGAACTCCAAATGCGTCAAGTGAGCGCAGCGCGAAATGCGTCTTTGCACCACACACACACACACACACACACCCTTTCCCCCTTCCGCTATACCGCACTTGTCGCCCTTATCGTGCACCCACACGAAACAGTTGCAAACTTTGCTACAGACATCCTGTGGCGAATTATGGCGCATTTCTTGTTTTGTTTTCCTCTGTTTTTGATTTAAGCACAGTACGTAGCTTTTCTTCTATCTCGAAGCAGTCAAGTGAACCACTTTAGTAGTGGGCGGCAGTTCATGCTAGTTCCAAGTAAGTCCACTGGTCCATTACTTGAACTGGTTTATTTGCCACAGCTTGAACCTTTAAGAGATTTTATAACGAGGGATTAATTCAATTACGCATATATTTTGTAGCCAAAAAATGCGTAGACATTTTTTCATATTTAAATTGTAGCGCTCTTAGCGCTATACTATTTGTTCTCTATTATTTTCTCTACTTCAGCTTTTTACTTTTTGGTATATTTTTGTTTGCCCAAATGTCAACAAACAAGAAGAAAATAAGCTGTGACAAGCCCAGCTTTAAATTATAATTGTTTTAATTTTGATTAAATTTGCTGCATTAGCTCACTAGCTCACTTTCGAGTGGTGAACCAAATCTTATTCACTCTTTCAGTCATTTAGCTAAACAGTTTCGTTCACTTTTTCATTAATTAGCTAAGTAACTCATGCTAAAGACCCGTTCAAACGACCTTATTCTGAACTAAACAGCACAACTCTAAAATTGTAGTCAGTTCTAGTTCCAATAAAAATAGAAATAGCACCAGTTCGGCAGAGCAACAAAAGTCGCAATTAGGCACATTTTTTTAGCGCTCTGATCCGATCTACATAACCGCTCTCTTAAAAATTCCGCATGCGATTTTTATGCAAAGCGAAAAAAGTTAGGAGAGCTGCCTAGACACAGATGTTACCCACAGCGCAGTTCGGCGCCGTCAGCGTTGGATTCAACTTAGTCAGCCGCAAAACAAAAACAGGATGAATGGGAGGGGTGGGGGAACAGTGCGATGACGGCAAACCAAAAACTGTATGTGGAAGAGGAGAGAGAGAGAGAAAAAAAATAAAACGGCTCGCTTAAAAATGGCGCAGTTCGCTTCGGTGCGGGCAGCATAAACAAAATGACATAAACAGGCAACGTGAATGGGCGGGGCGGCGGCTAGGTGTCGAGTCCTTGCACGAGCGTGCAAATCCCTAGCACAGGGCGCAAAGCAACAAAAGTAAACTTGCGAAAAAAAAGCGTACAAATAAAATCCACATCCACACGACGCAAATTGTATTTTTCCTTTCTTTTTTTGTTTTCTGCTGGCGCTGTGTCCGTGTCCGTACGTTGTCCTGCGTCTGTTCCAATTGCTGGCAACAACTGGCGGTCGCTGCCGTCACGCATCAAGCATTCATGCCAGGCAGCAACTATAACAACAACACTTGCGCACAGACACACATACACACACACGCACACATATACGGCGCTTACACGCCTCCGCACGCGTCACACGAAAGCACGAAACCAATTTGAGCGCCCACATTCTCTCTCACCCAATTAGTCGCACAGACACAGACACACGCACGCAGCCCACTCTCCTTCTGCTCTTTGCCATCCACAACAGCCATCGTTGTCGTTCGCTTCGTGTCGTTATCCTCGCGCGCACGCTGCTGCACACTTTTTGACGTTGCTTTTGTTGCTGTTGTTGCCCTTTTGCCATCATCAACGCCATCAGTAGCGTAAGTTGTGCTGCCAGCGAGCCTTGAAATAGCGGGCGGGGGCGAAGCGGCAGCGCGCACAAAACCCACAAAAACAGCAGCAACAACTACTTCAGCATAAGCACATGTATGTATGTGTGTGAATAGGTTTGTGTGTGGCTGTGTGTGTGTGTATTTGCCAACGTCGCCGACCAACAAGCGACACGATAATCTCGCACGTCGCATTTTTAGTTGCCGCACCCACCGCACACGACGCCAACACACATTCATGGTCCTGGCAAAAAGCCAAATGTGGCAAGTAGCTGCTGCCAGTCGAGTTGGTTAGCTGGGCGGTGGGGGGATGGATGGGTGGGGGTCCTGCCAGTTTGCCAGTGAGTGCGCCAGGCAGTAAACGGGGCGCAGGCGGGTGAAGCTACCGACAAATGCTTTCGAATTGCCATGACAATCAAAATGCTTACAGGCACAGTGTGGCCAGGCGTTACATAAAACGTACTTTACATGTGGTATATACTAGGCATCCGCTAATTAGCGCACAATTACGACAAATGCGCGCTGTGCGTGTGCGTCTAATTTGGAACAAGTATAAAAACTTTAATTTACAACATTTTCGCAGAGTTGAGCGGTTTTTTGACCACGGTGCTAGCGACACAAGTGCGACAATATCAACAAGCGTAGCTGCCGCCTGAGCTTGAGCCTGACGACGCCCATCAGACACACTTCAGCTCAGGCTGTCATTTCGTTTGCTCGTGTATGTGTGTCTGTTTATTATCGCCAGTGCGACACCACGTCCAAGCCCCCCAGTCGGGCCATTTCCCAGAAACTCCTGACATCGGCAAGCTCGTGCCCTCAGGCAAACAGAACTTTGTCGTTGTCGACCGTACAGTGGTTAGTTTTAGACGAACACGTTATAAAAATCAAAAAGGTTTACAAAATAAAATACAATTAAATAAAATTAGATAAGTACAATTAAAGAATATTAAGAAATTTAAATTTTTTAAAAGTTTTAAAGTTTTTTAAAGTTAATTTTCAACTGTTGCACAAGCAAACCTCGAGCCAAACTCTAGTCAAATAAAGCTTTGCACCACTGTACTTCCCCTTAATGCTGGTAGTCAAAAGCTGCCGCCGACGCCAAAAACAAATAAAAGTGAAAAAAATTTATATAAATTTGTGTGGCACGGCACGGAAGCATGTTGGCGCTGGCGGCATTTGCGACGCATAACGACGTCGATGACTGCCCTTCTCAGCGGGGTCTCCCCCTCTCTCTCTCTCTCTGCATCCTTCCGGCCGTCTCCTGGGCCCGCGCCACATCGCGTCGCGTTGCCATTTTTCTACCCACCGCACCGCATCGCACCGCACTTTTGAAGTTTGAGCTAAGTGACATGCTGTTTATTGTTGAAGGGTGTTAGAATTGCGCTCGGCGCGTACATACCAGTTGATTTGTGGAGCGAGAAATTATCATGCCAGTCTTGAGCACCGCACGCGCCCGTCGCCTTTACACGGCAAGCAAATATTTACATCCAACCGGCTCGTAACCGTGGCCAATTAAGTCAAACAACAATCGTAAATTCCATCGATTGCTGGCACTAGAATTATAGCCAACTAGTGCATGGGGTTGATTAATGCTTTGATCAAGGTTTATTTTAAATGCCTAGAAATAGAATTTGATCTTTGATAAACTTAATAAATTTGAATTAATATATGATCAATTTAAATCGTTCATAAAATATATAAAAGAGTTTGAACGCTTTTAAAAAAATGCTTATAGCAAATTTTAACCTGATATGAAGCAGCAATTGTCATATTATGGTTTAAAAACAAGTTATATCTGATCTTAATTCTACATGAAAAGTTTAAAAACTTGTTTTCTGTCTCGTTATCTTTATCGTTAGTAAAAAAGGGCAGAATTATGTTAAATATGGCTTTACAATAAAAATAATAAAAAAAAAACTAAGAGCGTATTTCGAAAGAGCAGCTCATTTTTTAATAATTTGGATTTAAAACAAAAATATTTAATGTAACATATGTTTTAAAAAAATTAGCTTTTAAATTTGCAATTATTTAATAGAAAATTTCAAAAAAATCTTATGGATCTCATTAGAGTTGGGTTGTAAATACATATACAAAAACCATACATTTTTATGACTATAACTACAATTGTAGTGATAAATGATAATAAATAAATAAATAAAAATGCTATATTTAAAAAAAAACATTTAAACACTGATTTTTAAAGAGTTTACTATTAATTATTATTATTATTATTTTTTTTTTGGTTATTTTTTGGTTTATTTTTGTATCTGAATTTCTGTTACTTTAAGTTAGCAACATTTATTATTAATTATTAATAAAAAAGAGTTTAAAAAAATATATTAACTAAATTGTAGACTACATTTTTAGACATCTTTCATTAATATACAAAATGAGATTAACATGTAGCAGAAATATTTCGAGCCCGCCAAAGTATGCAACAAAAAATGTGCAACACTATTAGCCACTAGCCACGTTGGCAACCTTGGCGCATACTTGTTGAGTGCGGTGGCACAGTTCTTTTTTCACAGTGTAACTTTTCACTTTATGCGCACCGTAGAGAAAAGGTCCTGTTCACGCCATGCCATGCCGTCAAACATACAAACAGGACACGGCGACAACGGACAACGGATTGCCTGGCTGCTGTGGCAGCTATGTACACCATGGATGTGCACACGAACGAGGCTGGGGCTGAGGTCGAGGATGGGGATGGGAGCGGGGACGACGACGAGACGCCAAAGTTGCTGGTTGTGGCAACTGCTGCGTCTGTGGCAGGCCAAACGCCGCAGTGGAGAATAAAAATGAAGGCAAAGCGCCAACAACAACAACAACAACAGCAACAACGCTGCCACCACTGCGCGTCCGTCCACTTGTCCGTGGCACGTACTTTAGAAATTCCATGCAGATGTGCGCCGCACGCCGAGACGTGTGTTTTGATTTTCTGGCAAAAAAGGACGTCGAGCTGAGCAAAGCCAAAGCTCAACGAACGGGCGAACGAACGGGCGAGCGGCCACCCCTAAAGCAAAAACAAACGGCAGGGAGCATGCCCGACTAGCAGAGTACCCTGTACTCGCTGTAACTGCATCGCTGCGCATCTTCTATTTCCCTATACTATAGAAATTTACTGTTGAATAAGTAGTAGATGAATTATTTCTATGAGAATGTTCAATATCTTGACATAAATTCTAAATAAAAAGCTACAGACGAGAGATATATAGAGCAGATATTTAGATATATATACATATAGAGCAATATAAATAGTAATATTGTAAAACTGCATTTTTTAATTGAACCTCGCCTTCATCCCTTTACATAAAATCCAAGTATAATGTAGAAATGAAAATTATGAACGTGTGTAGGCAACTAAACAATAAAAATTATTCTACAAAAACTTTTAAGGTTAATTTTAGGATTGTTATGAAACTTGAATTGAATTGAATTATTGAATTTCCACGCGAAATTTTCAATATTGTTATGTTTGGTTAACTAGAAATTTCTATATATTAAATATTATGTACACATAAAATTTGGTATATGCGTTTTTTAATGCTAAAAAATGTTTAAATATATGATGATATTTATTGATTTCAGGGAAATAAATATGCATCACTGCAGACGGCAGTACGCGCTAGTAGAGAACTTTTAAAGCTCTGCTCAGATCGAGTTTTAGCCAACTATTTTGATAAATTTTACAATTTCGAAATGCTTATATATTAAATTAAATTTCATACGTCACAAAATAGGGGGCTTTCGCCACTAGATTGTTACCTCGAGTAGATGTGTTTTTGTTTGTTCTGTTACACGAGGCTTTGAAATTGAAATCAGAGATAATCGGGACATAGAAATAGATCGACTCGACTTATGATGCTGGTTCAGAATATGTACAGATTATAAACTGCCTGTTTATCAAGTTTTGCACAACTGCAGCATACCCTTTTGTAAACAGTTTCAATGGGTATAGGGTATAACAAGCAGCAGCAGGAGCACACACTGTGCAGCTGGCTTTGGGGATTGTGCAGTGGGGCGCTCAGTGGAGGGGAGGGGGGAGGGGTGCGGGGGCTGGGACTGCGACTGGCAAACGGCAACGCACGAAAGAGCAGCCAAGCGAGCAAACCGTGAAAAAGTGTCGACAAAAAACAGCAAAAGCAACGGCAACAGCGGCGGCCCCAAAGGAAAAACTGGCAACAACAGAAGGTTGCCACGGGAGGGCGGCAGGAGGCGGGGTCTCTGTGTGTGTGTGTATGTGTGTTTGGTGTGTCAGCGGGTGCAAAAGTCGGAGCAGCAGCTGCGCCACTTGGTGTGAGTAACGAGCCACGCGAACGCGCCTTTCCTGCTGTTGACTGCCAGTATAACTGACCCCCGCCCGCCCGCCCGCTCGCTTGGTTGGGGGTGTGATCCAGCACTAACGGAATAATTGCTGGCAACTCCAGCAACAACAACAACAGCACACACACACACACACACAACCAACGGAAGCCAGACGAACTGGCGGCAGCAGCTTGCGCTGGCTGATTTTGCACACAAACACACACACACTCACACACACACACGCCCACGCACACAACAGCCAGCTGGAAATTTGAGCATGAAAAACGTACTGAAGTTAAGATGCTTTTGACAACATTGCATTGAAAAAAACAAACCTTTTTATTTGGCTTTTTTTCGGTTTGTTTCAAGCTGCATAAGTAGCTTGGATTGAATTGCGAACCGTTTTTTTTTAATTTTTTTTTGCATGTTATAGTATGATAAAAGCAAGAAAGTTTTCATGCACTTGGCTAGTTTGTGTTTTGAGACTCAAAGAGCTGACAATGATTGGCAAATGCTTAAATGTATAAAAAATAAATAAATTAAGAAAAAATATAATTAGGTAAATTTGCGAAAATTCTGAAACAGCTTAAAGCTGTTTTTTTTAAAACAAATACGATTGGCGTTATATAATTATATTTTATATATTTCACAAATTATTCGCTAAGACCTATCTATGAATTCTTTGTATACCCTGTTCTTTTACCTTATATAGATAAGTAACAAAACAATCAATATCAATTGTTTGAAAATTTCCTACAGGGTATACAGAACGCACACACGTAATCACACAAAGGTCGCGCCAGAGGCCGCAGGGAACGCTTGGTCTCTTAATGTTGTGGTGAGTGTTCGAGTGTGTGTGTGCTTGTGTGTGTCTTCTCACACCCTTTTCAAAGGGTATCTAAAATTTGTTACACAATGTGTAACGCATTCGAAAGGAAAACTCGAAGCCAAAGAGTATAATATAGCATTTTGTTTGTAATCAATAACTACGTCTTTTTATATCAGTACCATATTCCATGTACTATATCATATAGCTGTGATAGGAACTATCAGTCAACAAATTATTTTTTTTTGTTATACAAAATTTGTTTCTTTTTCAAGATATCTTGAGAAAATTTCAAGTTCTAGTGAGGATGCTCGACTGAGAGATACCCTGTACATAGCTGCAAGCTGTGGAAATATTTATTCAAGCTGTGCTTTTTGTTCCCTTTGCCTCAATCATGAAAATCTTATTTTAATAAAAATTTCAAGTTTTTCTTGCGATCTTAAATACAGTATAAAACTTTGTATGTCGAAAATAATTTAAATTAATTTACTTAATTCTTCCGGGTTTATTGGCTTTATTTCCGAGGCATGCCAAGAAACATTGGTTCAAAATTGATTTTTATCGATATTAAGATGGGGTGAGATATCAAAAAATAAATACTTCATATTTGTTATGTGAATATTTAGATATATTTCAAATTTCCATTTCTAGTTTTTATATATAGATATATAGCTCTTATCGGGAATATAAATTAATATTATTTAAAGTATGGGATATAGTAATACATGATCAACTAATTTCATTTGCCTAAAAACTGTATTTATTTTGCCTGTTACATAAATTTACAGCAAGCCATTATACACTTGTACAATGAGTACAGGGTATGAGAAGGCTGTGTCATACGTGTTGCATAGCAATGGAAATGTTTGTATTGTATTTTTCATAGAAAAAAGCTGTTGCACGTCAATGTAAGGGTATTTAAGTGTCGGCCACTTTACTGTCCTGTTTTATGTATATGATATATATTTGTATTTTTTTCTGTTGGGTGTGGAGTTGTGTAGCTGTCTAACACGCCATGTCCGTGTGGTGTTGCTGCTGCTGCTGCTGCTGCTGGTGTTGGTGTTGGTGTTGGCGTGTGTCGTCTGTTTGGATTGTTGTTGTTGCTGCTGTTACAGTTGTTGTTGTTGCTGTTGGCTGTCGTTGTAATAGGCATTCCGTAGCTGCTTTAGCTGCTGGCTGCCTTTGAGCATTGGCATGGCTTTTTAGCCGCAATGCCGCGTCGTTGGCAAGCAACGTTTGCCCGGCTCCGGCTCCGGCTCCTGGCTTGAGTCTGGGCTGCCACGTCCGCTCATTCATCCGCCCACCCCCATTTCCATTCCCATTCCCATTCCGGTTCGGTCTGGCTGGTTACATGAGAAAACTTTGAAACTGAAGACATGGCGGGGCTTGAGGCACGAACCGTTTGGACAAACGGACAGCTTGGGACGGACACGAATGGCTGCCGTTGCCGTTGCCGTTGGGCATAAATGGATGGCGTTGGCTGGTCGTCTGGGCCCCGGCGTGTGGCGGTGGCAATGTCTGATTGTTAGTTGGATTTTGGGGTAGTGCGGTTCAGGCCAGGCCAGGCCAGGGCAGGCCAAAGCCAAACCCAAACCCAAACCCAAACCCAAAGCGAACGTTAAAGCCAAAGCCAGTGCTGCCTGTCGGGCCGTTGCCACTTGCCAGCTATAGAAAATTGTCATAGGAATCATCATCGGCTTCGTTAGATGTGGCCTCAGTGGTAATTGTGGGACATTTTGTTGCCACCATTTTGTGCACACAAACACACACACACACACACACACAGACAGAGACACACACTCAAACACAATGACTGCGTCTGATTGCGCGTCACGGCGGCTGTGGGCTCCGGGCTCCGGGCGCACTGGCTCCGGAGATAAACGTTGAAAGCATTGGTCGTCGCCAGCGGGCAGGTGGCTTATGGTTGGGGAGTTTTTCTGATTGGGCAACTGGGTTTGAACGTGGGGCCTTTTATGTATGCGTAACTTTTTATGCACGCGTCCCCAGGTCGACCCGAACCGACTGTCACAGGTGCTGTCGCTGTCGGGCTGGATTCTGAGCGGACGGGGGCGAAGGGCGAGTTGGGTCTTGCGGGTGGGGTGGGGTGGAGTGGGGTGGGGGGTGTGTGGAATGTCCATAATAGCTAAAGAATTACATACTCACACCAAATTGGCTGAAACAGGAAGCGTAGTCGTTGCTTCATTAAGCTGAATTTCAGATGACGCTAGACAATGGGCGTGTTAAAACCAGGCCAGCAAAGCTTCGAGCCTTTGGCCAGGTGTTTCGCAACAATTCCTTTATTTTTATTTTTTTTGACTGAATTTTAAATTAAAATACATGCCTTTTATTGTGTGTGTGTGTGTGTGTGCTATTTATTATTATATTTTAATCGAAATACACTCGGTAATTAATACGATCGCAGCCAACTTAATGAGCTTATGCAAATTGTAGGCGTTACCAGATCGTTTAGCATAAGCAAAATTAATAAGTTACGGTTTTATAAAAGTGGATTGGATTTAAAAAGTGAATTGTCTAGCAAAACTATTCGAAGCCGGAATTCAAATATATTTAAAATCATGATAGTGAAAAATTAACCGAACAAGTTTAATTTTTTAATTTTTCCAGGTTGCCCTAATGAAACTTCTCTAGAAAAATTGCACCCCCTTATTACATAGAATATTTATATGACAAAAATTATATTATTTTTAAAATTTAAAAGAATGTCACAAGTCAAAGATCTGAAACAAACCTGGGCTAAAAGTACTTATTTACATTTTTCTAAAATGATTTATGTTCTCGAAACTAAACAACAAGGGCCAAGGTTTAAATGACAGGCTAAGATATAGAAGCAGCAACCAGCTCTATTTAAACATAATTATATTGATAGTTAAATCCTTCATTTTAAATAATAATAATTTAGTTTCTTGAACGTATTGAAAATAAATAAAACTACATTGAAAAATGATAGCTCATTAAAATTAAATCTTCTTAGAAACCAACAATTATTAATAGATATTAGTTAAGAAAATAAATTACTGCAGCAAAAATACGTACTAATAAATAAAGTATATAGCATAAATTGTTACATATTCACTTATTTTTATTTTCTTTTAGAAATAATTTAATGTTCCAAAATTGGATGTTTGATAACATAAATCATCTCTAGATGATCCACTGTTTCCAAGTTTATCTCTTACCAGGACGATACAAGCCTTTCCACATGATCTTGCACAAAAAAAAAACAGAAGCAGGAAACTATGCGTGCTTAAACGTTTTACAGCCCCATGAAGTTAGCGGCGATTATGTGTTACGTTCGCAATGTGGCAGCGCTGAGTGGCGGGTGACGGGTGGCGGGTGACGGGGTGGCAACGTTGTAACTGACAAATTGCCTGCATACGAAAGCAGGAAAACAAAAACAAGACACTAGCGAAACCATAAAAAGCTTAAAAGCAAGCGCGGTCAGTCGCATTTGCACCTGTTCGCAGTTGTTGTTGTTGTTGTTATTTGCTCTTTTATATATGCAAATATGTATACATACACACACACACACAAACACACTAAATGCGCCTTTTGTGTAGGCAACACAAAATATTTCAAGCGTCAACGTGACAGGTCTCGCTTATTGAGCAAGCGACACCGCCAGCCCCATCGCCCAACCCCCCCCGCAGTCACCTACTTAGACGCGACCCAAACTCGCTAGCTGCCTCAGTTAACGGATTTTCTCTTTGGGTTTTCCAATACCCTAACACTAGGCTATTGTTGCTTTGTTGCAAAGTATGGAAAGCTAAGAGACTATATTTCCGAACCCATACACATATCTTTGTAAATATTCTTGCTGAGAACAATAAGATGATTTAATACAGCCATATCACTATACCACTATATCAAATCGATTTTATTAGAAGATATTTGTTATTTTGAAAAATATCCTGCGTAAAATTGGATATTAAGTGTATAATCATACTTTTAAGATACCTCTATAATATTATCAATATCGCACCACTATATAATATAGTTAGTTTTAAAATATATCTAGAGTAAACTTGGTATTTAGGAGTGTCCCTAAGCTTCTTATATATCTCCAAAATATACTGATTATTCCTATAGATTGCAAAATTATATAGTAGTTAGATGTGAATGATTTATATTGGAACTGTTCGTTCCTATGGTAACTATATGTTAAAGTGAAAATCTGACCACTCTAACTACTATATAATTTAGCAATCTATGGGAATAATCAGTCATCATTTAGCATTTAGCATCTTCTATATGTCTGCAAGGGAATTTAGTCTTCGGCCGCCCCGTGAATAATTATGCCCGTTTTTTTTTTTTTTGTATTTTCTAATGCCGCTGGCATGCGGCAAAGTTCTGTGAGTTGAATTTGTGGTTTGTGGTGGCGGCGGTTTGTTGTTGGCACGCTACTCGGAGGTGCTGAGGTGCCGTGCCGGCACAAGCAAGTCATTTAAGGGCAGAGGATCAACAACACACACACACACGCACGCACACACACACACACACACAAATACGTCTGAATTGTTTGCGTGTATATATGTAAGTATAAAAGTCTATATGTATATATAGTTGATACAAGAGGCGCAACCTTTTGCCCGCTTTTTGACGACGCAGTTTGCACAGGCCTCTGGCAGATGATTTTGTGAACCTTTTCTTTTCTTTTTTTTTTTTACAAAGCCAGCAAGTTTTTCCCCTTGTATTTACTGTCTAGTTTGTGTGGGTGTCAGTTCAATTTGACAGTGGTGTCAGTTTTTACAAAAATGTGACCAAAAGTGTTGCCCAGCCAAGTTTAGTTTAAACAGTTATCCTAAAAACAGTGGCTAGTTAGGTGAGTAGCTAAAAGTGTTGCCTACTTAAGTGCGAAGGCACATGCAAATTGGCAGCACTTTTTTAAAATGCCATTTACGTGAAATTGACTACACTTTTTAATTGTTATCGTAAAGTTTTGCCTATTTAAGTGCGTAGGAAAGTTGTCAGCTGAATAACTGAAATGGCAACACTTTTCTCAAATGTAAGGTAAAAGTTTTGTGTGGTTAAATTGACTGCACTTTTTTAAATTGTCAGCGTTGCCTAATTAAGCACAGCTACAAACTAAAATATGTTCATTTGCAATACTTGAATTTTAAATTAAAAAATATATATTTTTGCCCAGGTTTAAACGTCTGTAATTGTTCTTGCTGTTGCTGTGGTTGCTATCGCTCATGCCACTGCCACTGCTGTTGCTGTTGTTGTTGTTTTGTATTAGCGCAGCCAACGGTAAAACTTTCAACACCCAGCCACCCACGCAGACAAGCTGCTCGCACTCAAAAACCCACCTTCCCCCCCCCCCCCCCTTCCTTGCCATGATGACGACCCAAAATCCCAAAACGAACAAGCGACACGCGCCCCAGCGTCGGGCTTGGCACGGCACAAGCACAGAGCATGTCGACGACAGACGCCGCTGCCAGGGCCAACATTAGCATTGAAGTGTGCAAACGACGCCACCCACAGACACACAACAAACATACACACACACACACACAAACACAGTGGCATACAGGGCAGGGCAGTCTGCTGTCGCCGTCGCCGCCATGCTACGCCATGCGGCAGTTGGAGCACTCACGCAAATTTCAATTTTTTTCACACCAATGGCTCTTGCTTGCCCTCTGCCTTTGCCACAATGCGGTCGTGTGTTCACCCGACAAATGGATCAAAACGGATTTCGTTTTCAACCGCCACAAAAAACTTTACGATGCGAACTTGTAAACGCAAACGCCTTTGTAGAATTTGTGTTGTTTAGTTCAGAATTATTTAGATCATTAATATGAACTACTGGAACTTATTCAGTAAAAACTGAACGAAACAATTCAGTTGATCAGATATTTAATTGTTACCAAATTATGCATTATGTTTAGCTTACTTTAGTTTAGTTAACAACTTAACGAATTGTTTACGATAAACTGAATAACTGAACGAGTAAATAAAATGACTGATTTCATTACATAAAATAAAAAGTACATTGCATTAGACTTACCTACTCTACTCGTTTTCTTTTGCTGCACTGGTAAACTCTTTGCTTGCACTTATCGATAGCACTCGATATGTTTAATTGGTTTCGTTTTGTTCCTATTCTTAGCGCGCTCCGATTAAGAGCGGATTTGTCGTTACTCGCCAATTTTTGCATGATTTTATTTTATATTGTCTGTTCGTTAGTTGCTTTACGAATCGGTTTTATTTGTTGGCTGTGTCTGCCATCATGCTGCCTGTTTTCGAAGCACGCGCCAGGACACAGCCACACACACATACATACATATAACGACACGACCCGCACACACAGCCACACAAACTTATTGTACGTGCTTTTACTCACACCGTGTGGCGCACTTCCTTTGATTTAGTCATTTTTCTCTCTTTAGCCGACAACCAACAAGCCATGTGGCTCCTCAGTCTCCGCCTCTGCCTCTACCAGTGCCAGTGCCAGGCAGCGCACGTCGCTAGTTGCCAGTTGCCAGTTGCCTGCCGCCCAGTTGGCAGTATGCGCACTTCCGACGATTTCTGGGCGTGTGCGTGGAGAGAGTAGGCTGCCGCCCCAAATCGTCCTGGGCTTTTATTTTTTTTCTTTTCTTTTTTTGCTGTTTGATTTTCATTTCTGTTGTGCTAGCAATACCTTTTGGCCACTTTTGTTTCTGTTGTTGTTGGCTGATGTTGAAGTATTACTTTGCAACTGCCACATTGCGGTGCATAACTTTTATTTTTTGTTATTCTTTAGCATTCTCTTTATATTTCGATTGCACAAAATTGCACAGCTGTCAATATCGATGCTTTCACACAGCACACAAATGTTATCGAAACGATCACCATCGATACTCATAACACTGAATACCCAAGTTGCGTACTCACATACATCCATATACGCTTAGGGACTGTGCGCTTGTGTGTGAGCAGTCAAGCAGTCGTGCGGAAACAAGAGACGGGTGGACGGACGGTAGCATAAGCATCGACATCAGCGACAGCTTCAGCTTTGTTGCTATAGCTTAGAGTATGGGTTCTGTGACTGCTGGCGGGCCCGTTCCTAGGTCTCGGTGTGGCTATAAACGATTTATGTGTATGCTTGTGAAGGCCAAGCGCCACATGATTGCACCACCAGCACCCCCACAATCAACGGCGGCATTCAAGTCATCGTTCAGTTCAGTTCAGTAATTTTACAGACTGCGCCATCAGCTGCCAACATGCCCAAGGGGAGGAGGAGGCTTCACTGGCTGGCTGCCTCACTTCCATGTGGCTTGTGGGGGTTTTCAGTTTCTGCCTGCATCTGTAAGAGTGCATGTAGCTGGCGGCTGACAGTTGGACAGTTTGTCGAGGCGCCCACATCGAACCCGACAAAACAGCAAGTGGTCCATGCCAATTGCCAATTTTGTTTAGACCAAACGCGCAACAAAAGCCGCTAATCAAGTCAAGTAATGCCAGCTAACGTTTTCTTATTTTTTTTATTAAAACATACTCATACTTATACTCATTATTATATATGCGCATATTAAAGTGGGTTAGTGACGTCACAAGCTTATATGCATGCTTTGGGCTTTTGAATATACACGGTCACTCCAAAGACAATATAAATACTATTTATATTTATATTGTCTTTGGTCACTCTAACAACGCATCCCATTTATGTTTCGAGTAAGAGGAAAATATCACCTGAAATACCTGTGATAACTTATAAACACAAATGTGTATTACGTACATTATGCTCTCGCAATAAACTATAATGTGTATGGTATATTTATATGTATTTATTTCGCTGGGCAATGCATTATGACAAGCCTGTTGAGCCTTGAGTTTTTTTGTATCAAAATAAGCCAAGATATCGCTTTAATCAGTTAGCACAAAAAATGTAGCATACTTATTGGTCCTTTTATTTTAAATATGTGTACATATGCATATTCTAACTGTATATATGCATCTCATTTGCCTAGCCTTTGATCAAAGTCTACAGATTTAAACGCATATCTGCAATTTGCGCCTTTTGTCAAGCATCGCTGTGATATCTGTCGAAGGCAATGCCATCTTCATCCTCTTATTTTTCCTCTTTTGCGGCCCACATCGATGTCGTATTTATCTAATAGTCCCTGCTGCTGTCAGAATGGTCGGCGTCTGCTGTTGATGCCCCACGCTACAGGCATTGCTGTCGCCTGGCTTATTATTTGCTACGACGGCTGCGGCGCTAAAGTTTCGCCTCGTTGGTGTTATGATTTCAATGTGGGTAGCCCGAACGGCACGACGATCCCCCCCGACCCACGACCCACGACCCCAAACCCACAATCGCAACCGTCATCGTCAGCATCTCCACACACACACACACACACAAACACACATGAACACCCCGCCCACACACACACACTCACACACCAGCCCACTGGCCACAACCAGAGCTAACTCGCTGGCGTTTGCGCAGACTACCCAATAGACAAACTTTTCGCATAGTTGAGGATTAAAAAGTATTCAATTTGGTTACTGAAATACTTTATACCTGATCAATAAATAATTAAGTACTACATTTCAAATATTGAAAAAATCTTACAAAATCTTTACAAGCTTATCTTTAAATAAATAACGATCGGTTGAAACATGTTTTTACACATCTGCACAACATGATCAATGTCAGACCACTATATCATATAGTTCACATAGAAATAATTAATAAAAAAAATGGTTTTTGGAAAAATTTTTTGTGAACTTATCTAAAAATAGTATTAATATCTTACAACGATAACATATAGCTGCCATATAAATGATCGGTCGAAATATGTGATTTTGTATGAAAAACCTTTTTTGTTTCTTAAGATACATATACTTATTAAGAGTTTCACTACTCTGCCAACATATCTGCGAAATATTATACCTAGACTTATGAAATCGTAAGAATGGTCCCATAAAAATGGTCGCTTAAAAAATAAGCTTTTGTATGAACAACTCTTTGTTTTCAATTACATGTGAGTAATATATAATATATATA
>SCDS01000505.1:98538-115115 GCA_004149465.1 Drosophila nigromelanica
TATATAATATATATATATATATATATATATATTATATCATTGAATTCAATAAAAACAAGCGGTCAAAAATTTAGTTTTTTGAATATTTAAATATACATTGTATTATAATACTATTTTATATAGTAGCTAATGCCAATTCCCAATAGAAATAGAAAACACCATTAAAATGTTTGCTGGCATATTCTATTTGTTCCTAAACGAATTGATTTGTACGCCAGTGTGTGTGTGTGTGTGTGTCTGTGTGTGCATGAGGGTTTGCCAGAATATGTGTGTGTGTGTGTGCGGGGCGCGCGTACGTGCGAACTTTCTGTGCTCGCCAAAGCCAGACATGGTCACGCCGTCTGTCCGTCCGTCCGTCTGTCGCTGGCGGCACGTCGACTGGCTGACATTTGCCGCATTTGCCAACGCCCAACCGCCCACAACTGGCAACATGCCGCCGTCGTTAAAGCTTTGCTGCTGTACGAGTGTCTGTGTGTATGTGTGTCTGTGTGTGTGTGGCAACCATTACCACAACCACCATTAACGTGCCAGGCAGTCAGCCAGGCGTTGCTGTTGCTGTTGCCGCCGTTGCCACTGTTGTTGCTGTTCTTGTTCTTGTTTTTATTGTTGGTTGACTCCAATCTGCTTTGGTTGCTGCGCCACACGACGACGGCGACGGCGACGACGACGGCAATGGCTATGGCTATGGCTATGTCGTTGGCTATTCAGTCGGCAAATTTTGTACGAGCAAAGCGCACGCGACGGCAGCCAAGTAAAAACGAAAAGTCGAAGTGCCTTTCACCGTTACGCTTACCGTTGGCTTCTGTTCGTCGCTGTTCAGTTTAGTTCAGTTCAGTTCAGTTGCGTCGCCTTCTGTGCTCGTTCGATTTCGGTTTTTAGTAGTCGGTTTACGCTCGGCCAGCGCGGACGTCTCGTGTCGCTTGCAATTTAACTGTGCGACATTTTCTTTGCTGAACGTCTCAGAGGCCGTTTCGAAAAAAGACGTAATTTTATTTCTTCCAATTTGGAAGCGCATTTCGTTAAACCTACGGCAAATTGTGAACTTAGTTTTAACTAACCGAAATTTAATTGTGAATAAGTTTGTGTGTGCGGGGAATTCATTAAGAGTTCGGTAAAAATGACAAAATGACAGCAAAACGTGATAAGGATTACAACAAAAATAAAACAACAGCGGGTAAAAATGCAATTCCTCTTCAAGTTCGACTTAAACATTATTTTACAAAAAATATTAGTTAAAAACAAAATTGTCGTTGGTTCGAATCAATGCCTTGGTTTAGGTCCGTCTTGTGAATTTAGTTTCTCACCTCAATGAACCCAGGATTTGCTTCAACATATTATTGTTTTTATTTTAAAAGAAAATTTTATATTTTTTATTTACAGGATAATATTCCAATTTCTTTGGTTTTGTTATTGTTTATTCTCAAATGGAAGGAAGAATATGTTTTAGAGGGTACCTATGCATGCAACCTTTAGGGTCAAGGATTATAAATTTTTAGTTAAAAACTCAAAAACATTTTAAAAACATTTTCAGGGCTCGGCTGAAATTCTTGCCAACTGGTTAAGTTCAAAAGACAGCTTATGATTTTAAAAATATTTCAATTCCAGGAATGAACTGGTTCGGTTTAAAACCAGCGTTGTTTAAAAACAAACACAAAATACGGGATTAAAATTTAGTTTTTAGCCCTTTGGATCATAGAAATTAAACTATTCTAGCTAACAAGTTCAATGCTTAAAATGCTTTAATACCTACAAAGCTCGAATCAACTTTTTTTTTATAAAAATCATAACTAGAAAGTTTTTAAACATTTCCCATAAAATTGTTTTTCAACAAATATTTGATATAAAAGATTGACACGTACTAGGACAAAACTTACTTAGCTACAAAATTCGCCGTAACATGAAAATTTAATGTTTTATATATATAAAATTTATATAAAATTATTTCAATTGTATAATGTACAATGAGTATCACAAAATATCTCAAGAATTTCTTCTGAAGGATCAGGTTGTTTTTTAAGGGAAAAAATAAAAACTAGCTTTCAAATTGAAGTCAAATTTTATTAGAAACTTTAATCAAAATAGAAAAAAAGTATGAACGATTTATATTAAATATTAGGCTACTTATTTTCTTAAATCTTTAAGTATTTAAAAAAAAAGCCTGAGTAATTATTATAATCTGAAACTCATGTAATACTAGATCAAGTTGCCACTGAAGCTAACAGAAAACCAGTTTAAATAAAATATATACATTTTTTATGAAAAAAAAATCTGAAACTCAAATACTTTTGTAGGAGATACGTTTTCAATTTTGTAGCATACTTATGGGAGCCCCTGTCATAAATATAAATGTCTCTAAGTATAGTTAATTTAATAATTAAATTTAAAAAAAAGTATTTAATGGAAAAGAATAAGATATCTATATACATTTGTATATAGAAACAGATGCAGATCCAGACATCCACATCGTAATGAGCATAATCGAGGTTCAACTATAAATACATATATATATATGTTTAAGATATTATTTTAAGTACCTTGTACATTTTGTTGATGCAGGCCTCGGATTCTCCGCCTCCAGCTCAACCAATGGCAGCGGCATCAAGTCCATTGGTCTGGTGAGCTCCTCACAGAATGTAACCTCGTCGCAGGACATTAGCAAGCGTACGAATAAACCACTCATGGAGAAGCGACGGCGTGCCCGCATCAATCAGAGCCTGGCCATACTGAAGGCCCTCATCTTGGAGTCGACCAAGCATCAGAATGCCAAAAATGGCGATGGCCAAGCGAAGCACACGAAACTGGAGAAGGCGGACATCCTAGAGCTGACCGTGCGTCATTTTCAGCGACACCGCAATCTGGATGATCCAAGTAGGTAGCTTCTCGCATTGCCCTTTCATCCCGGTGCTAATCCCATGATTTTCTATCAGCAGCCGTAAACAAATATCGCGCCGGGTACACGGATTGTGCACGGGAAGTGGCCCGTTATTTGGCCACGCCAGAGCCGCCGCCGATGGGTAACATGCCGACACTGGCGGAGCCCGGCTCGAAGGCGCGCCTGCTGCGCCATCTCGATCAGTGCATAGCCGAGATCGATGTGGAGATCTGTCCGCACACAACGACGCCCAATTTTGCGGAGAGTCCGAATAGCAGCAGCCGCAACTGTTTTGATATTAAGAAAACGACGCCGGCGCAGCCCGAGGAGCACTCACTGGACTACAGCAGCCAGGACTCGAATCCACTCGACTACAGCAAAGGTCTCAAGCTGGGCGAGACGTCGCTGCTGGTGGCCGGCGATCAGCGACCGCTGCAGCCGCCGCAGGATGAGAACAATAATCGGGGTCAGCAGTCGGCGCAGGTACCAAGTATACCAACACAACAGCAACAATTGCAACAGCAACAACAACAACAGCAGCAGCAGCAACAGCAACAACAACAACAACAGCAGCAACAACAACAGCAGCAAACGCCGCCAAATGGCGCCGTCATCGAACTGGGCTACGAACACGATGCCAACAAGGTGGTCTGCGTCAACGTGCTGGAACAGTACAAGCAGCAGCTGAAGGCTCAGAGCCAACCCGAGGGTGTCACAGCCAATGGCGTTCTGGTGCTGCCGCCGCATTACGTGCAGCTGGCGGCGGCGCTGGGCTTGAGCGCCCAGCCGATGGTGGATCCGATTGCGACGCGCACGGATTTCGAGCGTCTGATCGAGCTGCAGCGCATGCAGCCGCATCTCGCCGGCAAGCTGAGTCCAAATTTTGCGGGCAGTCTGGAGGCGGCGCATGTGGCCGCCGCCGCGGCTGCTGCCTATGCCAACAGCATGGCCAACAATCCAACGGCCGCGGCGGCAGCGGCTGCCATGCTGAACGAGCGACCCGCCTCGGTGGCCTCCTCCACGGCAGCGGCATCGGTCAGTTCGGGCGTCTCCGAGCTGAAATCGGCACCGGCCACGCAGCAATCATCGCCGCGCTCCGAGAGCGGCATCGGTTCAAACGAGAATGAAACGCTCGATGCCAGTCCGCAGACGAGCAACGCCGCGCGACAGGCGCTCCGGCTGCGCCAGGAGGAGGAGTACCGGGCACAACAGGTTGGCACCGATGAGAGCATGTGGCGGCCCTGGTAAAAAAAAACACGACGGCCTTGTACAGTGCGATGCTATAGCTTACTAAGTATATACATACATATATATATGTGAAATGACATATATATATAAATATATCTATCTATATATGTATATGTATTTGTAGACTGCGCAAATTTGTTGCTTTGTTATGGATAATTAGACATTTTTCCTTTTTGGCTCCTAACTTACAAGACAAATATTTAAGTGAAAAAAAAAAACAAAACAAAAGACCCTATTGTTAAGCTCCTCCTGCTCGTATTTGGAAATTCAAGCACGAGATGCGAATTTTGAAATGCATTTTTCACGTGTGCCAATGCTAAAAAGACTCTATAAGTAGAACAAACAAAAAAATACTATCCGATCGTAATTGTATAATTCCAGAAATATTTATGTTTTAGTCCACATACCTTGCGTAAAATGTATCAAATACTGAAATTAAAACTACAATAATGTTAAATCTATAAAGAAAACAACCGATTTTTTTTCTTCGCCATGTTCGAGGGTTATCTTTTTAAATCAAAATATCTATAGCTAAAATGATTTCTGGTTCGGTTTAAGCTTGGCTTAAACTAATTGAATAATTAAAAAGTTGAAATATCCTTGAAAACATAAATAAGATGTGCGCTATATATCAATAGTTAAATGTGCTTTTACACACCAACTCAACTTTTTTTTAGAGTTTTCCCAAAGAAGGCTTTATTATATAGAAGATTTATGTTAGTGATATTTCGCTTATATGCAAGGAGCATATAATATATATGTAGTCCAAATAACCGGTTTTGGTTGGGATATCTGTAAAATGAAAAAAGCTTTTCTTATAAAAACTCATTTCTTGACCGATAAGTTCAGATTATAGCTATATTATATTCAAATGACTGACAGACAAATCGATATGTTTTGTGACAAATTCATGATGACCTGTGTTAGGGTATAAATATCAATAGCATATGCTGATTTAGCTACTGCCCAACTATGCAGCAAATCTGGCAACATCAACGCTTCCAAGTTGAAATAAGCTCTATACAGTTTTATTTTTGAAAGGTACACCATTGTAAATATATATATATATATAGATTTGTCGAAATAATCTGACAATATAATCTGGCGAATCGCGAATAAATAATAGTTATATAAATATGCATATATACGCTAGAAACGAAGAATAATATTGCGTTTAAACATTTAACTTACGCAAACGGAAAAAACTACTTTGATTTCATTGTAGTCAGCGATTTGCGCGGCGCCGATTGTCGCTGGCGTGCCAGGAATGTTTGTCCCGAGCCCATTAGAAGGGCCAATTTGGAGTCGACCGCGTCGCGTTGTGCATTAACGCCCAATCTGTAGTAGGCGCTGGCCATTAGCTGCTCCTCCATGGTGCTCATTTTTGTTTTTGACTCCTCCTCGATGGCATCGACGCTCTTCTCCAGAGTATTCGCCTCCATAACTGCCAATGGAAAGGGGTTTTCAATTGCACATATATGACATGTAATATTGTATTATAAACAAACAAACCACTGGCAATACGGGGATCTATATTTTTGATAACTTCTTTGGCTCTCTCGACGCATTTGCGGTACTTGACCTCGTAGGCCATCAGTTCCTGCTCGCGTGTGGCCAACGTTGACTCCAGCTGAGTTATTTTGCACTGCATTGTGGAGTTCTGTGTCGCAGATTCCTCAATTTGAAGTGCTACAAATTTAATTTACAAGTAGTTAATCATATTTTTTAAATACATTAATTATTTAACGCTTACTTTTTTGTTCATTGAGCTCCATTAGCTGCTTGATTTGTTTGCTGAATTCATTTCTGTGGCATAGAACGCATTATATTTAGTTTTGTTTATTCATTTCAAGAGTTCAAGTACTTACTCCTTCAATATAGGATCATCGCTTTGCGAGGCATGTGATAGGGAAAGTATGCGCTCATTGGCGGTCTTCATTTGTTCACGCAGATGCTCGCAACGTTTATTCGCATCGTCCAGCAGTTGCTTTCATAAAAATAATATAAAAAGAAGAACAATTAAAAGAAGTCAGTTGGGGTGACAAAGATTAAATACAGCTGAAGATTCGATAGCAGAAATACGATAAACACAATTTGTTCTAGTACAAAATTTTTGACCAGAGGCAAAAATATCTACATCTATGTAGTCAAATTAGGATAGTCAATTCAACTTACCGCCAGAGCTGTCTGGCCGCCTTGTCCCTCGCGCAGCGCCTTGTTCTCCGCCTCCAGACGTTGGATTTTGTCCAACATTGCCGATGGTTGCAGTTCCCGCGACACTGTTGTGCCCGTCAAGCTGCCCGAATTGGTTGACAGCTGGCCACACTTGAGCTCATCGAAGGCTTCGCGCAGATTGTCGCGTTCCTTGAGCAAACTGTCCTTTTCGCGCTGCAGCGCCAAATTTTTGCTGTCCAAATTCTTATTATCGAACTCTAGCTTGACATTTTTGCTGCTCTCAGCGTCCAGTTTAGTGTGCAGATCCTGTATCTCCTTTTTAAAGAGCTCTATTTGGCCCTTTGTGTTGGCATAACGTTTAGCATCCTCCTCGAATTGTGCATTCTGCTGGACATAGTCGGCACTGCGCTCCTCGAGCATTTTCACGTGCTTCTTCAGATCGTTGTACTCCTCCAGCTTCTTCTTGTACGTCTCCAGCTGAGCCTCGCACACCTTCAGCTTATCTGTTGATTCGCGCAGCACATCCACCTCATCCTTTAGAGCGGTCAGCACTGCTGTGCTTTTCTGTTGGCATGAAGAAGGCAAGATTAAAATTTGAATTTTGTTCAAAGTTTGCGGTATGCACCATTAGCTCCTCTATGCGCTGCTGCATGTGCAACATGTCTGTTTCCTGTTGCTGCGCCTTGATCTTCAAGTCCTCACGCGCGCCCTCAGACTGCAGTAGCTCCTCCTTAATCAAATCTAATTGACGCCTGTAAAATAACATATTTTATAACATAAAATGAATTTGAACGGCTTGTAAGGATTAAGTTGTATACCTGAGCTCGTTGTAGCGTACGGAGCCTGCTTGTATGGGACCCAGTGAGACGCCATCGTCGCCAATTGTGTTGTGCTCCTCCAGCCGCGCAAATTCCTGCTGCACCTTCTGCAGTTCCTGCTGTAAATTTGTCTTCTCATCGATGAGCAGCAGCATTTTCTTCTCAGTTTCGAAACACTTCTGGGCCATGGCATCGCGCTCCTCCTGCAGCTGCACTTGCAGCGCCTTGGCATTGCCATCGAGCATGCCGCTCAAAGAGTTCCGGGACAACGAGCTAACCACACCGCCCTCCGTCGTCTGCCGCGTGGACGATTCCAGCTCTTGAAGTGCACGCATTATATTCGCCTGCAACTCCTCCTCCAAGCACATAATCTCACATATATACGACTGCTTCTTGGCACAATTGACAGCACAGCCCAAGACCAGCTGCAACAGACGCTCCAATTCGGTGAGGTCACACTTCTCGGCTATCGCCTGCACATCCGGCTTCACAAAATCATGTTGCAGCGTATAGTTGAGCACGTCGCTATAATACTCGTACACGCCCTCGACGACTTTCTTCAGATTGCTCATCCGCAGACGCCAATTGCCGCCCACAGCGCTCGATTTGATCTTCGACAGCCACGAGTCGCTGAATGATTCGGGTGCGAATTGATTTAGGGCCTGCGCTAGTGCAACACCGTCGGCCAGTTCGTCGGCGTTTGCGTGCGGCGCGTTTAGATTGAGCGTTTTGAACCACTCCAGCAGACTGTAATACATCCCGTTCTGTGCGGACATCGTACGCAATGCAAATAAATATGACAAAACCAAACACAAAAATTAGAAATTCTTCACGGGAAAAATAACACAGCTGTTGCTGCGTAAACAAAACAGCTGCACAGTGACGACACCGATAAAAAACATACCGAACTGTTATCGAGAAATCGATTGGCTTGTGATTTGCATTTATCAGCGGAATTCCGTAACAGCCAAATTTCAATAGAATGTTAATTATATAAAATAAATGTTGAAATACTCATTTTAATAAATTTGTAAAAAGTAAATAATATTCTACGAAATATTTTTCGACGTTAAGACTGTAGTCTTAAGTCTTTTATAAACTTTATTTTGTATTTGTTAACCGCAGCTGTTAAACAACATTGGCCCGATTAACAGTTTATGTTAGTTATATACGCAAACTGCTTAACATAACATACAAATCTTAAAGGATATTACAATATTATATTATCTTTATGCAAACTAGTCTCAGTTTTTAATCTACCGTGGTAAAAGACATATGACACCGACAGCGCAATACTCGTTCACAGTGTAAAAACAACTAAAACATGTAGACTGGCAATATTTATGCACATTATACAGTATCAATCTCTAGGTCAAATCTTGAGCAAAAGTTGTGGGAGTTGGAAATATGAGAGCTATAGATCCGAGAGCTTTACATGTTGAAATTTTTTTCAATTTTTGACCATTTAAATTTTCAGAATCGATTTGAATGTTGTTTTTTATGATAATTTTGACAAATAGAATCAATTAAAAATATAAATTTCGCAATTCGAAATATTGAAAAAAATTATTTTTTGTAAATTGAAAATCTGTTGCGTTTTGAAAAAGTTAGGCGGGGTTTGAAATATTGAGCTTATACACATTTCAAAATTTGTATCAAATAATACGGGTTATCACGGCTTTTATATGGACAGATTACTAGATGGACATTGCAATCACATTTTTTTTGGTTACAGAAAAAGGTTTTTACTTTTAATTATTTGTAATATTAAAATCTATTGCTAAGGTTGTGCCACTGTCGGTATTCATGCATTGCTCCACCCACTTCAGTTTGTCATCGTGATCCTTGATTTTTTCAATCGGTGTCCAGCTTAAATCAAATTCGAGTCTATAGCTGCCCTTGTAAGTCTGGTCCACAGAATGGTTCCATTCCTACAATTCGTTATTTTGATAAACAAATACTATTAAATTGTAAAATGGTCTATTTACCTCTGGGGACAGCATGCTAAAATAGTTCTGTCCCGTGGGCCTTTGGTAAAGATGATAGATATTTCCCGGCTTTTTGGCAAAATTGCAGGCAGCACTATGTAAGGCTCGGCTCTCGTTGGACTCCTTGAGTATGTTCATAGCTTGGGCTTGCAGCATTTTAATCTACAATAAAAAGTTAATGCAAGGGCACTTTTACACCCCCAATATTGCCGCTCCTTACCTGCTCGAGTATAACAACCAATTTCTGGCTGGTGCTGTGCTTGAGGTGCTTGTCCGCAGATTGTATCTGCTGTGCCAAATTGATGATATCAGTTTCATCGTGCATGGAAACTCGCATGGGATCCAATTGAAATTGAGGATTTCGCTCAACCAGCTGAGCTGTGTTTTGAATGAATCAAAATTAGTTTATCTAAGCAAATTATTACGTCTATTATAATCTATTCTTAATACTACTTTCTCAACCTTTCTTCACTGCTGATTCATAAGTTAATTGCGTATCCATTATTGCACTCCTTTTCATTACAGATGCATTGAGCAAATTTTTAAATCAAATAAACGTAGAGCGAAAGATAGTACGAAACTTACGACAAAATTTGTACAAACAATAACATGTGTTCTTTGCGATACCTATCGCATAACGATATTTAACTCTGCTGCAGAAATCGATAACAATATGCGCGCAAACATTTGCTAAATTAAATAAAAAATTTGATAAAAAAAAACTAAATCAATCCATTTGTCATAAACAAGTTTATTTATTGGAACATAATAGCCGGTTTAACAAAATCAAGATTGTGCCTATTGGTCCATCAATTGCCGGTGCGTCACATCCGCACAGTCCTCGTAAATAGCCACGAGAAGAGACGGACAATGCCCTCGCCGAATATATAGTAGGACATCCGGATGGCACCACAGACCAATAACATAAAATACACCAGCCAAAGCGTCACCTGGCTAACGGTTTGGTCACAGCGCAGAAAGACACGGGTGGGTTCATCGGAATTTGGAACGATCAGTCCACTGAACATATTGAATGAGAATATTGGCCGGGTGCATCTCCATCGTCTATATTGCTCGCCCCGACGGTAATCTTCTGGGCGGTCATGTTCAAGGCAGCCATCCTCGCCAGCATAATTCACCTGCCGCCAATCGGTCGGTTAGCAGTTCCATCGCCGCCTCCCAACTCGGCCACTAAATTGTTATTTGTCGCAGCAGATATATTCTGGGCGTGTGTTGCCGTTGTCCAAGGGAAGTCGCTAGCCAAATCAGCACACGAATTACCATTCTGCTGCATTGGCAGTTCCTCGTGTGATGGCCACCCAATGCAAATGTTATGCTGACTTCCCGATAGTTATGAAAGAACGTGACCCAACGAGTGCGAGAAGTTTTTAAAAAACCACATAGAGAAGGTGGCCAAAATAAACGAATTCATGCCAACAATCGAATTCACAACTGAGAGATTGAAATTATTTTACTCTAAACACGTTGTGCACGCGAACTGGACGAATATACGAATATACTGACTAACATATTCTTCAGCAGCTTAAATATCACCTCGTAATAGCCTACTAGGACTGCGTCCACATTCACGTACGTTCAAATTCCTGTAAATATTGTCAAATTCATCTGTTAACAGGGAGGGGAAATAGTAGCGTTCAAAGTGAACGCTGGCTCTGCCAACTGGTTTTTCTAGTATTCATTTAGTACTTTTTTATACTGTTAACGCATTTAAATAAACAAAAACCACTTCCATCAATTTAAATTCAAACGATTTTATGGTATTTAATGGTTTTGATTATGCAGTTGTGTGGTTGCAACCAAATGAAAGGTTTTCTGCAAGGAATTAAAAATGTAAATGATTTTTTTTATTGTGGAGAACTTTAATTTTCGACCACTTTAACAGCTATACAAGATATATAGTTTTCTCTTAACATTAAATAGTTAAGTAAATGCAAAAGTCAACACGATATATGCTACAAACAAAAATATACATTTGGCCAACATTTATAAATATTTGATGATTCCGAGTCAAATCCGAGTCGAATATACGAAGTTAGCTTTATATACAGATCAAATCAGATTGTACGTTTATAACAATAATAATGCGCTAAGAACTACAGCTCAGCTGTTTCCGACTGCTCCTCCTGGTTATTCTCATAAGTCTGCAAGTAATAAAATTTCTTATATTTGTTTCTGTTTTTAAAATTAAATAATTTGTTTACTTACATGTTGGGCTATTTTTAGGAGATGTTCGAAAGTGGTTTTCCCTGTCTGCATAACCATGCTGTGGAACACGGCGCTCTTGGACGCTGTCAGGAGCTCGTAGGGCGCACCGAACTCAACCACCTGTCCGGCATCCAAGACCAACACCTTGTCCGAGTCCATGATCGTGTGAAGCCGATGGGCAATTGTAAGTACGGTGCACTCTTTGAACTTATTCCTGATGGTCGTCTGGATGAGGGCATCGGTTTGCGGATCCACATTGGCGGTGGCCTCGTCCATGACCAGGATGCGGTTCTCGCGCAGAATGGCGCGCGCCAGACACACCAGCTGGCGTTGGCCCACGCTGAAATTAGAGCCACCCTCGGAGATGTTGCTCTGCAGGCCCATTGGCAGTTCGGAGATCTCGTCCTTCAGATGCACCTGCAAGTTGTTGGGATCAGTTATTTTGAATACAAATACAAATGCTTTAGACTTTTACCTCGTCCAAAGCTTGCCACAGCTTCGAGTCGGGATATTGCTCGAAGGGATCCAAGTTGTAGCGTATTGTGCCGGAGAACAGCACCGGCTCCTGAGGTATAATCGATATTTTGCTGCGCAAGTCGTGCAGGCCCAGCTCCGCCGTGTTCCGCTCATCGATCAGTATGGAGCCATCGTTGTAGGACAGTCGAAACAGGGCATTGATGAGCGAGGATTTGCCCGCACCCGTGCGTCCCACGATGCCCACCTTCTCCCGCGGTGCGATCACGAAATTCAGGGACTTGAGCACATAGGGCGCCTCGGGATCTGGCACATAGCGTAAACTCAAATCGTCGGCGACAATTTGACCCTCTTCTGGCCAACTAGCTGGCGGTTTCTTGTCCGCCGTCGATGCGAATTCTCCCTCAGATTTGAGGCAACTGTACTCAATCACACGTTCCACGGAGGTCATGGAGTTCTCCAGCTCCGCGGACTGCCGCATGCCCCACTGCACCATTCCGGTCATGGACATGGCCTGCGTTATAACCAGACCGATCTGACCCGGATTCTCCGGCGGGCTAACAAAGTTATTCAATATGATGATCAGCACATAAATTACGCAAAACAGGTCGAGGTAATAGCCGAAGGCGCGACTTGTCGACAGGAATGTAAAGTAGCCAATCGAATGATTGTCTTGGTACTGATCGTATTCCGCCGTCAACATCCTCTGGGCACGCATGGCGCGTATTGTGGGCAGTCCATTCAGCGTGGCGCCGAGATGCGAATACATCGGCGAGCGGGCAACGGCCTCCAGACGCTTCACGTCCCGCGATGTGCTCAGGTAAAAGTTACGCAGATAGTAGAAGGACCAAAGCATGGCCAGCGTATTGATCAGATACCAAGGATTGGTTAAACACAGCACGATGATGATCCCGGCCAGGGTGAGGAACACCTGAACGCAGTCGAGCATCACGGCCGGCAACACCTCATCCACCTGCCCCATATCCATGGCGAACCGATTCAATATCCTGCCCGACGGATTCGTATTGAAGAAATACATGGCCGCGTGCGTTATGCCCCGGAACATGGCGTTGTGCAGCCGGCTTGAGGAGTGCATGGCCATGCTAAAGAAGAGGAGCGTGCGCAGCAGGGCGAAGGTGATCAGCGCCACATTGATGGCCGCAAAGTAGTAGATGTCCGGTGAGGATGAGGATGTGTTGCTCTTCACCCTGTAAAGGAGAAAAGCGAGTTTATTAGGGATCTATTTTTGAATTAAATTTAAAATTAACTTCTGTTTGATAACAGCCGCTTAACATAACACAATGCTGTTAAGGCAACAGACAGCTGTTAGTTACTCTTATAAAAACCAGACAAATAACTGGAAATTGTTTTAAGACAATAGTTTTCCTAAACTGCCGATGAAAGAATTTATAAAATTGTTTAACAATATTTACTGATCTCTTACATAAGACTTTCGTTTTCTTTTGTTTGATAACAGCGGCATAACATAACTGACCGTCGTGATTAAGTCTTATACGACTCTTATATGAACTAGATAAATTATTGGTTATTCTTATAAGACGTACATTTCAACAAAATTTTATTCTGCCGTTTCACGTGATGTACGAATTTATAAAAGACAATGTAAGCACCTAACTATTGTTATTAAAGATAATATTAGAAAATGGTATCCAGCAACAGCTTTAAAAACTTATAAAACACTTATAACGTGTAACTGCAATATGTTTGCAGTTAATAAAACCAAAAAAGAACAGCAAAGCTTAAAAAAAACTTATCGTCTTTACAGATAACTTTTCTGTATTATCAAGACTCCATTCAGATTCTTAAAGGTGAACAAACAACTGAGATAAAACTTTTATAAAACAGAAATTTTCTCTTATCATTAAAAAAAAGCACAAATTAAATAATACTCTCAAAAACTAAGAGTTTTATAACTCATATTCTGCAATGTTTGGCCAATATTTTTAAAAATGTGAACTGATCCACGATGCACTGTTAACTGGGTGTTACTTAACGTAACAAAGTAATATAAATGATCTGCACTGCAATGTTAGATTGCAGTTACTTAACATAACATAGTAATGTAAATGAGCTGCACTGCCATGTTAGATTGCAGCTACTTAACATAACATAGTAACAATTTACGACTGTTGCTAACATGACTCTAATTAGGACTCTTCTAAATAAACAAATGAGCACAAAGTCCTATTAGACTCACATTACCACCGCTACTTACCAGTAGGACAAGAAGTAGTCGCCCCACGAGGCCATCAGTTGGGTGCCCAGGCACAGGAGCATCACCAGCAGAAACATGCAGCAACCGCAGCCGGCCGCAAAGTATTTCCGATACATGCTCCAACCAATTTTGTTGGCCGAGCGCGTTTCCTGCACCTCCTTTGGTTTCTCCGGAGCCATCAATGAATCATTCACGCTGGTGTCCATGGACGAGGCGCTACTGTGACTTTCCACGCTATTGTGACGGGAGTATGAGGGGCGTTTTTCGCTGGCCAAATCTTTAGCGGATTCTGGAGGTTCGGTCTCCTCGAGCTGTCGGTCCGCCAGCAGCTGGGCAAAGTCGTGGCCACTCTGGAGCATATGCTCGTAGGTGCCAATGTCCGTGATCCGGCCCTTGTCCATGATCACAATCTGATCGGCATGCTCCAGGAACTGCAGCTGATGTGTGACCAGGATGACCAGCCGGTTGCCCAGAAAGCCGCGCATGCACTGCTCGAACAGATGCCGGCCGACGTGCGTGTCCACCGCGCTGAGCGGATCGTCCAGCAGGTACACATCCGCCTGGCGATAAACGGCGCGCGCCAGGCTAATGCGCGCCCGCTGACCGCCGGACAGAGATGCGCCCCGCTCCCCGACAATCGTTTTGTCGCCCTGGTCGAGCAGCTGGAAGTCGCGCTCCAGGGCGCACATCTTGACCACGGTGCGATAGCGCTGCCTGTCCAGCGGCAGGCCAAAGAGTATATTGTCGCGCACGCTGCCGCTGAACAGCCAGGGCTCCTGGGCCGCATACGAGCAGCGTCCGCTCAGCTTCACCGTGCCCCGTTCCGCGCCCAGCTCGCCGAGAATGGCCTGGATCAGGCTGGATTTGCCAGCGCCCACGGGTCCAATGACGGCCACCAGCTGCGGTCGCTCCAGCTTAATGTTAATGTTCTCCAAGGTGGGCTCCGTCTGCTGTTCCGGGCTCCAGCGTGCGCTCAGGCCTTTGATCTCGAGGCCAGCATCCGCGCTGGCCTGCTGTCGATTGCCGTTCGTCAGGAGTTTTCCCTTCTCGCCGGAGCTGTGCTCCTCCTCCAGGTCGGCGGGCATCAGCACGTCCGTCTCCTCGCGCAGCATGAACGTCGTAATGCGACGCAGCGAGACCAGCAGCTCGGCCACCTGGGACATGCCGTTGGGAAAGAACTTGCTCATGGTGCGCCGCAGGAGGCTGTAGAATGCGGTTACGCAGAACGCCTGCACGGCGGTCAGCTGTCCGCCGGCAAGGACATAGGCCAGCAGGCTGGCGAAGATCGCGAGCCGGCCGAGCGTGATCTCGAAGGAGAGCAGCACGCCGCGTATATAGTTCACCTGGCGGATGACGCGCATCTCGCTGGCGCGCGTCTCGGCCACCAGCCGCTCGAACGGCAGCTCCCAGGCGTACATCTTGATCACCTGAATGCCGGCGATGATCTCGTTCATCATGCGCACCCGGCGATCCGTGCGCAGCGCCGTCCGCAATCGCAGTCGGGAGGTCAGCCGGCTGAGGCGCGTCTGCAGCGGCAGGTAGAGCAGCAGGATGGCAATGCCGTAGAAGGAGGCGACGCCGATCTGCTCGTAGAGGAAGTACGAGGCAAACAGCAGCTCCAGCGGCCCCAGCCAGATGAAGTGCATGTGGATGAGCGCCCGATCGAAGCGACCCAAATCGTTGGACACCAGATTCACCACCTGACCCGTCGTCGTCCCGCCCAGCGCCGTTCGGCTCAGCCGCAGCGCCTTGCGGTAAAGCGCACAGCTGACCGCCACCCGCATCTTCATCGCCAGGTGCATCATGTGCATCATGAACGGATGGGTCATCAGCACGCTCGTCACAATGCACACCACCAGCCCCGCCCCGCAGAGCTGCGCCTTCAGACTGTTTCCGTTTCCGTGCTGGGTGAACTCCGATATTAAGCCGGCCAGCAGGAGAGGTGTGGTGGCCCTGCAGGGAAAGCAGCAGATCAAACAATCAATCCATCAATCAGACGCACATATATCTAGAGTTTGCATCTATATTTTTAAGCTATATATGTATATATATAATTCTTCGATTGGTACGCTCTTAATAGCCAAGTTTTTTTGGGAATATCTTGTAAAGCAAAAAAGTTTCATTTTTTGACCAATCATTGCTATGGTTGCTATATAATATAGTGATCTGATATTGATAACACTTCACAGATAAATTGCGAACAAAGCGAGACTTTCAATTGCCAAGTTCGATTCGAATAGCTCGAAAAACAATACAAAAACAATACAAAAGCTCACATTTCTGATAATTGTTCCTATGTAATATAGTGATTCCATATGATAATATTTACCAAATATTTTAGGAGCAGAATAAATGTCTTAACTGCCAACTATCACAATATTTGCATAAAAAACTCATCCGATATTAGTTATATTTAGTCGATATATGAGGAGCATAATGACCCTGGAAACTGCCAAGTTCGGTTCGAATATATATATATATATATATATATATATATATATATATATATATATATATATATATATATATATATATATATA
>SCDS01000506.1:0-34364 GCA_004149465.1 Drosophila nigromelanica
ATATATATATATATATATATATATATATATATATATATATATATATATATATATATATATATATATATATAGATGAATATAAAAATTCCACAACAAACAGATTTTTAGCAACAAGAGGTTGGAGGGAGTGTGATATATAGATATTTTCAGTTTATTTATTTGGCTGCTATTTACTTGAGTTCTGGTGGGTCTCTAGTCATGAAGTTGAGTATTTAGTTAGTACTCGTATGCAATTATGAAGCCTAGCTGAGTTTTTGTATTTATATAGATGCACAGTTGCTTGCGATATGCTTGAAGTCTGGATTGATATATATGTATATGTATATAAAGTTTAGAATGCCGTTTTCTTAAGAGCTATAGGTAGTATAGGGGAATTAAAAATAAAAAGAAAAACAAAATGAAAAGTTGCATTTACAAAAAAGTTGTTATTTGTATTTTTCGATTATTATTGGATAGGTACTAGTACATATGATGTAATATATAGCTTAGAGTTAATGTCGGTTTAGTTATTATCGTAGGTTTAATGCATACAGTATGCAAAATTGCAATTCCAATTTTGGACAAAAAATACACACATAAATGAACTTAATTGCCTAGTTAGCCTACACACGTATATATATATATATATATATGGGCTAATTTATTTTTGTCATCGTCGGTTTACTGAGCAATCCATGTGTTTGCTTTACAATTTGTAGTATCTTCTGGGATATAGCCCGCTTATAATTAGTGCAATAACTTGATAACACTTTTGTTTGTTTGTTTTAAATTTTTTGTTGTCGTATTTGAACGTTGTGCTGCTTAAACTACATAAACAATATAGATAATTTGTCGTGTCATTGCCAATGCCAATGCTAATGCTGATGCCTTGCCAGACAGATACATACATATGCATATATATACATATATATATGTATACTGTCATATATTCGAGTATTGAAAATCTTTCTAAATCGTTCTAAATTGCGTGCTTAAGTTTCGAATCGATATCGAGTGTACCAACAATTAATCAATCAAACGAAACGTATCGAATCGCATATTGAATTTCATTCATTCTTAACTTTCTAGTAATGCTTGTCATCGTACCCTATTATGTAATAACTACATATTCCATAATTATTACAATACAATACAATACAATACAATACAATACAATACAATACAATACAAATACAAAGACAATACAATATAGGTATTCGTGTGCCGTGGGGCAAAACTCTAACTGCAACATTATATGTACGTGTAGGGTAGGTATTGGTTAGGGTGTATGTGTCGATGTGTGTGTGTGTGTGGGTGGGTGGGTGGCTAGGCAATAAATTACTACAATGCAAGTTGAGACGGGAACCGTGCCTATGGCAATGTGGCACGTATGCCATCCAAAGTTGAGCGCAACACCAAGCTGCCCTCCACCCAAAAGTTGGGACGATCTAGCATATTCTGCCAGAGGGATAGCTCCTTGCCAGTGGCATCCATCCAATCCACCTGACGTCCATAGCTGCGACCTATTGGGAGAGCAAATTCAACGTTTAGTTGTGCAATCATTGGAAATCCATGTCAAGGAAACCTACCCGTGCCCAGTGAGAATCTCTAGCGAAACATCCTCATAGACAAACGTATAATTCCAGCTGGGATGCAGAGTACGCTTCACCACGGGCGTCTTCTGCTTGGAGCTGCGCGTGCGATCCGGCAACAAGTAGCTAAGATCACAAACAAAAACACTTTAGTCTGGGGTAATTTTTTCTCCGGGGGCACACTCACCTCTTGCAGAAGGCATCGCAGGTGCCATTGGTCTTGATGGGACTCAGATGCTTGGCCTCCTTCACCAGCACATGCAGCTGGCCACCCTTGGCGCAGCGATCGGATTTGGATGCCACCGATTTAATGCTGCCCCCAAATTTGCGTAGATTCGATGAGCTGCCTGTTAGGCTGGAGCCGCGCGAGAAAAACGAGGTCTTTAGATTCTCGGGCGGAATATATTTCAGGCCAACGACAATATCGCCACGGTATGTGGCCACCTCATCAAAGGGTTCGCTCTGCGGTTGGTCAAAGGAGCATATTATAGTTAAGGACAGAAGTAGGTCAGGCCACGAGAACACTTACGCGTTCCTGCAGCAGATACCACTGCGACTGTGGATTGTCAAAGAGACGACCCTGTAGATTGACGCTGACCTCGCCCAGGAAATCGTTGCGTCCAAACATGTCCGAGTGCCACACGGTCAGCCACAAGGTGCGCGACTCCAGGCTGGAAATGGACGTGTGGAAGCGCAGCGTCTCATCGAAGATGGGGTTCAGAGTGTGCTTCTTGACTTTGGTCTTGCGCTTGCCCGCCTTGGACTTGTCGGGCAGCAAATACACCTGCAAATAGCAGAGGATCAACGTATCAAAATGTTGATCGTTGGCCGTTGAGTTGCGCCAGGACTTTACCTTCACATAGGGATCGCTGCGATTGCGCTTGGCATCCACCGCGGCCAGATCCTTGCAGCGGACCACATGTATCTCCAGAGCGCCCAGCTTGTAGTTGTACTGCATGCCAAACTCCACCTGACCCTTGACCACAACGGTGCCATAGCGACCCTCGCCGGCGCCCGAATAAACGCTGGCCATGGACTCCGAGCGAACCTTCGAAATAGCGCAAAATTAAACCTGTCTTTATTAAAATGGGGTTATAGTACTTACGCCCAGAGAGCTGAGACTGCTGCGATTCTGGTGCATGGCCACTAGACGATCGATGTCCTCATCCGATTGCGCCGGCCACGCCTCGCTGGAGGCGCGCGACTGTATGGGACTGGAGGCGGCATCCGGTTGGCGCTGTCCAATCACCGGCGAACGACTTAGTTCCTCGGCAGCGGCCTTGGCTTCCTCTGTGGAAAGAGAAATAAATTCCATTTCAGACATTTCCTCAATTATGGCTAATGAGCACTCATCAAACACTCGGACACACATTCAATATGATTGAGAAATAACAGAAACAAGTAAAAACGTTGCAGTCGGGTGTAGCCGACTGCGCAATACTCGTTCACCGTATAACAACAGCTTAAAATAGGCCAAATTTTTTTAGATTTTTAAAAGAGAAATACTTAGGCTCAATTTTTAGATAAGGTTATCTGAAAACTTTCTTTAAAATTGTGGAAAATATATGTAAATATTCGTGGCCTATCCACCCCACAACACGTATACATTTTTGTTTTATTGATTTACCACGCCCCCAGTGGGCATATCCCAAAAACAGTTAATGTATTTTTGAATTATTTATTTAACTCGTAAGCTGAGGGAGGTAAATAAACATTAACAGTGGCGAAAAAATTGTTTATATGGACAGACAGACACCGCACAAACCCAATATACTCCTTTCACCTCGTGAACGAGTATTAAAATAGTTTATTTGAAAGCGAGCGTCAGTTGGGTGCATGAAAACGTGGCGCGTGAAAGCTGCATGCAACAGACAGGCGGGCAGATGTGGCAGGCAGGCAAGTGAAGCTGTGCCGCCTACCTGGCACCTCCCGAAAAGTCACATGAAGCGGCGGGCGCCGTTGGAATGTCAGCGACAGCCGCAGCCGCCCATCAGCAGCAGCAACAGCTGCTGCAGCAGCCGCGCCTGGCAAATCCTCCTCGAGCGTCTCGAGAAAGCGGTCCGAGTTGGAGCGCAGGCTGTCATCCCAGGTCCAAGCGCGACGCTTGACCTGCGCCTGGCAGCCGGCTGTTTGATGCAGCTGCTGTTGGAGCTGTTGCTGCTGCTGCTGCTGCAGGGGCGGGGCACTGTTGCTGCGCTGTACGCCAGCTGCTGCCGCCTCGTCTCTCGCCCGCATGAAGCCCGTCTCAGCCGGTTGCTCACTTTGCCTGCTGGTGACAGCCTCGCGCTGTTTCATCTCCATTATGTAGGCAGCGACTTTGGCGTCTATATCGTCATCCTCCTCCTCGGAGTCGTAGTGATAGCTGCCAATGCCACCGCCCCCTCGGCGGCCGCAGCACTTGCCCCAATGCAGCAGCGACTTCCACTTCGATTTCGTCGAGGCGCCGCTGCTCCAATGGTAGCTGCGTTGACGTCGCTGTCGCCGTCGCCGGCGTCGCCAGCACCAGCAAAGGCGCTGCCAACGGCGCTGGGTCTGGCCAGTGGGCGTGGCCGTGGCATGACTGCTGTTGCGCAAGCGATTGAGTGCAGCATATTGTATTTTCCCCGCTGCAGGATTGGTCTCCACGCCCAAGCCCAAGCCCACACCTGCGCCCGCGCCCTTTGGCGCTGCCTTTGTCGCCTTGCCATAGTTGTGCACACTGGCAATGACAGAGGCGCCAGTTGGCGACGGCCGCACGAATGCATTGTAGCCGGTGGTGGCATTTTTTGTGGCCTTATTTGGCCCCCGCTTGCCAATTAAACGCGTCACTTTTCTCATTATCTGCGCAGAGAGTTTTATAATTGAACGGATCTGCCATTAATTGACGACACTATTCGGACTGAAAATTGTTTGACGTCTGTTTGTTTTGAAATACTCTGTAGCCATAAAATTGTTAAAAAAATAGAGCAATGTCAATACTTTAGTATACACCTCATTCTCTTTTTACACGAAAAACTTATTCTTTTTAAAAAAATTTGAATTTTAAGAATTAGGTAATGGAGATACTAAAAGATATATAATTCTCAAAATGATGAACAAAAATATTTCTTCTTCTTGAATTTGGAGTTTATTGTCAGAAAGTAGCGTATGTATTCAAAAGGGATATCTGCTATTCGTGCATTATCGTCTGCCTATTTTGCTCTTAAAAAACTTAATTGCATTGAGCAACAACAACGATAACAACAATAGTTGTCAACAGTCTTGCCATTATTTTGCCAGCTGGGCGAAACGTCGCATTGATAAATTCCCCATGGGATTTGATAAGCGAACTGGGGGTTGCGATAAGCAATCTACATATAGAGCAGAAACTTGCTGTGAAAATTTTGACACGTAATTGGGTTTAGAATTTTCGAATGTGTTATCTAAGCTGCGAATATGCTGTGGCCAACAACGGGGAAGTGAATTCAAGGTGTTTTTAATTGAATTGAAATTATGGCAAATGGTACTTGAACTTGCAATAGCCTTGATTCGTGCCCGCAATTAGATAGCCCCACAGTCAGATAATAGTCGTAATTTATCTGCGAAATGTTTAGAATTGAAGGCTTGCCAAAGCAAACAAACAAACGACAATAGCAAAAAATATAAAACTGGGTCATACAACGCCCAAAAAGCAGTAAATACACAAAGCGATTCGTAAAAATGCTTCGAGGTGAATTATTAATTTTATTTTATTTTGTTTTTTCCAGCTAAAATTTTCCTTCAATGCAGTCACGATTTGTTGACAATGTTTTCATTTTAAATTAATTTTTATTTTTCAGTTTGAATACTTTATAGCCCTTTTCATAATTTCCGCTAGCTTGCCATACTTAGGCCGGGCTAGCGCTAAAAGCGTGTAAAAATCAACTTCAAGGCAAACCTCAATAAAAACGAAAATGAGAAAATAACAAAAACACGAAGCGAAGCGAAATATAACTAAACACTTTCACTCTTGGATCGTTCGACGTTACAACCAATAAAGCTATGCATAGGTGCTTTTTTTTATTTATTTAAAACAATTTCGAATGTAGCCCGATTTTGATTTCGATTTATGGAGCGCGTCGCGATCAGGTGCCGTTAAGCGTGGCGTTATAACTGAGCCACTGGGTGAAGAACCCAACCACAACTTGAGATGCCCGCAAATCTAAGTTTTATTCAATTATTGAAATATTGAACTTTTTCGGGGAGGTCGCCGTTGTCAGTCGGAGCGCCAATGAAAGTGCAATTAACGAAATGATTCCAGCAGTGGCATGTGGCGGGCAAGTGCAACAGAGACGGCTATATTTGATCTGGTCGTAAGGTTAATTTGATTACAAGCGCCACAAATAACGGGTGTGTCGTTCGATGCACAGGGTGCCTGCAAGCACAGGGTGCTCCAGGTCTGCCAATATCCGCAACAATAATACTTTAATTAATTTGAAAGCGCCCGTTGCATGCCTCACTTGGCATTTAAATGTTGTGTGCATATGCAAATAGTTTTAAGCGCAGCATTTAAAATGCCGGATGGGAAGCGTGCTTCCGTGCTGCACTGCGGCGCAGCCAAGCACGAAACCCACTCGAAATTCTGTTGGCCAGTGTCAACACGGGTTCAAACACATTAATTATTTTTATGCAAAAAGCAAATAATCGCATAGCAAACAGGAAATAAACCGGCAAAACACTTTATCAACGTCAAAAGCTTAAATGATATTGTACGCAGACATCGAGTGTACTTCAGCTACAGCTTCGGTTATGACTTCAGATCCATTGAACCAGTGGCCTAGCGTATAATTGTATTTATTTTCTGGTAACATTACCGCCGCCAAAAAAAAGAGAAAAATTGCCCAAAATGATTTGGTTACACAAAGCTGTGTAAACAGAAATACAAAACATTCGAAGAGGCAGTTGAATGAGTTATTTACATTAGTGATGGTCGCGTGACTAAGCATATTTATGCGATTATTAAAAAATGAATTCTCAAATATTTAAAATCATCAACTTATATAGTTAGTTTGTATTTATTGAATTAATATATTCATTGATATATATTATTATTTAAAGTTGGTTTAATTTTCTAGCTATCATGTTTTATTATTATTTTTAATCTTACTGAGTTCACTTTTATTTCGAATTTTTACTTAAGAACTTCTTTTTAAACTTTTAACCTAAACTAAAATTACACAGTAATTTCAAAGTATTTCTCCATCCCACCACTTAGTTGTAGAACTTTTTATAGTTTCTATTTAATAAGTCCGCAGAATTAAACACTAAAAATAATTAATTCAGCGTGCATTCAAAAACAAATCAATGGCTTTTTGTAAGCGCGATAAATTCAGTGAAATTGATGGGCGGAATTTAAATGAATTTACGTGCACCACAACAGTATATGTATATAATTATTCGAAAGTGTTATTGTCTGCGCAGTAAAACACTCACGCGCCCATCCCTACTGCCAAAACAATTGAAGCAAAGTTCAAAGCCCCGCCTGCGCGCCTGGCGCAAGGTTCGAGTCAGAGCACAAGTTCGAGTTTCATTGACCAAGCCGCAAAACAGCTTTTTGGCCAACTAATAAATAGGCAGCAAGAACAACAACAACAACATACGCCCCCATCAAGCGGAACTGGCATCAGCAACAGTGCGAAAATCGCTTTAACTTTAACTGGGGATCTGGCAACAAGCGTAGCGCTTAATATGGATACAGTTAATTGACCTTGATTGAGTCGATTTTGGACACAAGAGCCGCGGCCCGTTCCGACAGCCAAAGAACATAGCATAATGATCTGGAGCGTATTGGCGACGAGCACGCATAACGCACCACATGAGGCTGTTGGCGTCTAAAAATAGGCCCACAACGGTAAATAGTGGCAAAAAGTCGACCAGACAATAAAAATTATGGTTGCATGGAAATTTAGCAGCAAAATGATGTTGGACAAGTTTAAAATTTAAAGTAAACAAGATCAAGTAATCAAAGTAAAAGGGTACCAAAGTCAAAAAAACCCTTTTAGATAACTTGCGGATGTAGGGTATATTTGTATACTAGCATATTTTCAAAAAATATTTCCAAGTCAGTTATATAATATAGCTTTCGACATAAATACAAAATGTATGGACAAAGTAGAGACTTTTGACCATAGCGGTATAAACTTTTTAAGAAAATTTATATACCTTATGGGGTATATGCTTAGGCTTGTAATGTAAATTGGGTATTATAATGTGTAGTACGTTTAATATACATATATAAATATGCTACAAATTATCATACCCTTTTGACAATACAAGTCAGGTTCGCTTGCATGGTAATATATATTTAATATATCATGATAACATTCCATAAAAATAAAAAAACGAAGTCATTAAAGGTTTACGTCATATAAAATGAAGAAGAACTAGAGGGAAACATACCTTACAATTTCTGATCTTTCCCGGTATAGATAAAAAATTGTAAGGTACATTTCAAAGAAGACAACAATATATTTTTATAAATTTCTAAAAATCTTCAGAGATTGTCACACTTTAATAATGCTTGGCATTTGACAAATGTGGCGAAGTGACTCAATTCATCATCGAAGCCCCAGCAAACAGATGGAGATTAGTATTCCTCGCGATGTCGTTGCCCGAAGTTTTCTGCTGAACGTGTCCAAATATTTCGCATGCCGTTTGGGCGCCTCGTTGGCATTTGGGGCATGAAAGGGGTTGGAAAGCTAATCGCAATGTGAAAAGGTAAGCATTTCAAATATGCCGAACGTTGTGTGACCCTAGTGTGTGACCTCTGTGTGTGTGTTTTGAGTGTGGTGTCAAAGAAAGTTGAACGTGGACTCACCCGCAGACATGTTTAGGCGTTTGCGTGCATCGCGCTTGGAGTAGAGGAACTGCTGCAGACCGCCGCCGAGCTTTTTGCCGCCGCTGCCGGTGGAGCTGGCGGCGCCAAGGCCGGCGCTGCTGCTGCTGCTGGCGGCCGCTGCACGTGCCGCTAATCCCGGCGAGCGGTAGCGTGCGCTCTTGGCGCTGCCCGTCGATGAGGGCGTGTAGTTGAGCGCGTTCTGCGACTTGGTGATGGGCGTGCTGGCGAAGGCCGCGCCCACCGAGGCCACCGAGCTGGTGGGCAAACGTGGCAGCGAATTGGTGCTGGCCACCTGGCCGCCGCTGCCGGTGAGGCTCCTCGGGAGAGTGGAGCGATTGGCGCTGAACTGGGCGGACTGGCCCTCATCGCTGGAGTCCGTCTCGTAGATGGCGTCGGGCACACTGGAACGGCGCACATCCTTGGCGGAATCGGCGCAAGAGCTGGCCGATGAGAGCCAGGGCTTGGCGGGCGACGCCTCCAACTGATGATGATGGGCATCGCCGCCGCCAATGCTGCCGCAGGAGCGCACACGGTCCAGCTGCTCACGGCTGAGGCTCTGCTGGTGCTGGCTGAACAGCAGGTCGCCTGCTGATCTGCGCTTTGCCACAGCCAAAGCGGACGCAGACGACGAGTTGTCCCTGTCTAGCTGGCTCAGCTGGCTGAGCCTCGTTCTGGAGTCGCCATTAGCCAGTAATGCCGACTCAAAACTGCCGCGCCACGAGAAGCGCTCGTAATCGCTGGCCACACCGCACTCCTCCCCCGCATTGTCGCCCGGCCCGCCGCCCGCTGGCCCCGCCGTCGGCTGATGAGCCGTCGCGTTGCCCTGCGCCTGGCCATGGAGCCGGCCGTGCTGGCCAGCATTTGTGCCGCCATCCAGCAGCAAATCGTGCGAGCGACTGCGCAGCTTCAGCTGCTTCAGTGGCAGCGCCTTCAGCTGCAGCTGCTGCTCGACATCGTCCTCCTCGTCCTCCGTTGTGGTGGCCGAGATCTTGGCCTGCGCTCGGCGGCTGTGCCGCGTCGACGTCGGCGTCTCATTGCCGCTGCTCACCTCGTGCATCAGCGCCACCAGCCGTGTGCCAATGTGCTGCATGACCTTGGCGAACAGCTGCGGCGAACGCTGCTCCGTGCTGCCCGTGGACAGCCGATCCTCGTCCGCCTCGACTGGCTTGGCCTGCGGCGCTGCCTCGCTGGCCTCGCCCGCCGCCACCTTGCTGAAGGAGGCCACCAGCTTCTGGTAGACGAAGGCCGTGTCGCCGTTCAATGCATGCGTCTCGTCCAGTAAACCACCGTCGCCGCGCACTCCCTCCTCGTCCACCTCGAACTTGTTGATGATCTGCTGGCAGCTGGCGGAGATTTGCGCCTTCAGCTGTCCCTTGTGCTCGGAGCCCTCCAGATCGGAGCTGGTGTAGTCGGAGGAGTCGTACGAGTCCGACCAGGTGTCCTCGCTGCTCAGATACTCGACTATCTCGCGCACCTGCTCATCGTTGATGCCCGGCACGGTCTTCATCAGGCGCGTCAGCTCGTTCTCAAAGTAGGCCAACTGGGCGGGCCGCGACTTGGCCGACTTGCAGCCCAGCCGGCGCACCGAGCTGGGCGTGCTCCCAGCACTGGGTGTCTGTGTCTGGGTCTGGCTCTGGCTCTGGGTCTGCTGGGCATTGGCCGTGGCGACGATCAGGGTCTTGAAGAATTGCCGCATTTTGCTCATCATCAGGTTGGTCTCCTCGTCGGAGCTCCAGTTGTTGAAGCTATCCTTGCGCACCAGATTCGAACTGGTGGCGACGTTGGCCGTCTGCAGGGTCATGCGGCGTGCGGCGTGTGCGGCACCTGCGCTCGTGCTGGGCAGCTCCAGCTTGGGCACGCTAAATGTCGTCGCCGTTGCCGTCGCGACGATCGGCTCGCGATCCTCACTGATCTGGCCCAGGGCCGGCAGTGTCGGCGATTTGCTCGGCTCGCACTCGGGCGACTTGAGCAGGTCATCGTTGCTGCCAATGAAGCCGCTGTCGCGACTGTGATGCTGCTGCTTCTTGGCCTGCGCTGGTCCCAGCGTGGACGCATGCGGATCTGTGCCAGCTCCGGAGCCAGTTGTGGCCACGTCAGCCGCCGCCTCGTGCAGCTTCTTCTCATCCAGCGAGTCGTGTCGCTTGCGCAGCTGCTTCTTGCGCTTGATGGTGTCCGAGGAGCTGCCGTCGGAGGCGCGATCTCCGGTGTTGGCCATGTGTATAACGGTGTCGTCGCAGCCCGCCTCCGACTCGGACGTGTCGTCCGCCACGGCAGCCGCACTAGTGCTGGTCTCCAGGGCATCCGCCTCCGACAGCAGCAGGTTGTCCAGCGAGGAGTTGTGACTGCGCGGCGTGCCCCGGGCGCGCACCAGACGCTTGCGCCGCTGACTGGGACTGGGATGTCCTTCGCTGTCGCTGCCGACGCTGCCGCCACTCTCGTCGCTCTCCGCCTGCTTCTCGCCGCCGCTGAAGCCCATGAAGCCCGACAGAAAGTACTTCTCCAGGCGCGACGAGGCCAAATCTGCGGCACTGTTGGCGCCCTCGAGCAGCTGATCGTCGTGTGGCAGCGAGTCGAGACTCTCTGAGCACTCGGAGCTCACCTCCGAGGCGGTGTCGTCGCCGCGCGTATCTATGGAGCTCATGACCTTGCCATCGCCCAAGCCAAAGAAGAAGTACTTCTCCAGCTCGGAGGCGCTGAGTCGATGCTGATGCTGCAGCGTGCGCAGGCGTCGTCGTTCCGCCTCCTCCACCTCCTCCTCGTGGTCCAGCTCGTTGTCCGCCCGCATGGAGGCCACCTCGCTCTCCTCACAGCTCTCCTCGACAATGGTGTGCAGCGTAAAATCGATGGCCGAGCGATTATAGCCGCGCAGCTCCTCCTCCCGATCCATGTACATGATGCGTCCGCCCAGCTCGCCATCACCATCGGCATCCTCTGAATCGGTGGCCGTTGGCGTCGTTGTCACATTACTCAAATTCTCATCTTCCTCATCGCCATCGCCGCGTTGGCTCAGCTCCTCTACCCACGAATCGTCATCGGCCAGGCCATCGTCCAGGCTAACCTTCGGTTCGTTTAGCGAATCCACACTGTAGGAATCACGAGACAGCTCACGTTCACTTGGCGTCGGAGTCACGGCAATATCCAATCTCAAATCATTGGTATTATTGTTGTTGTTGCCGTTGCCGTTGCTGTTGCTGTTGTTGCTAAAGGCGCGCAGCGTAGCGCGTGACTCATTGCCGAAGTTCTGGCCAATGTTGTTGCTGTTGCCAATCGCTGTCATTTCATAATCGCTGTCGCTGCTCGTTGTTGTTGCGCTTTCATTGTCTTTTGTAATCATCACTAAACTGCGATATTTGGCTGAAAGTGAATTCTTGGCTGCAGCAACTGTTGTTGCTGTTGTCGTTGTTGTTGTTGCTGTTGTCTCTGTGGTGATTGTTGTCGTTGCATCTGCTGTTGCTTCGTTGATTTGCAATTCTTGATGACTGCCAAATATTTTATCGTATTCGTTTTCACAACTTTCAAGCACACGCGACGATGCTTCATTCACATTCACTACGTCACAGTTGCTGCTATGTTGGCCAACAACAACAACAGCATGCTTGTTGCTGCTTTTTGTCTTTTGTGCTGCGAAATCGCCGTCATTATGGCCAACGTTGCTGCTGCTATTGCTATTATTATTGTTATTGTTGTTGTTGCTATTGCTGTTACTGTTGTTAGTATACAACGATCGGCGCGCGTTTGGCTCTTCAACCGCAACGTTTAACATTTCATTTTCGACTGACTCCGTCGACTGCGACTTCACTTCGGCTGCGCAATCGGCTAGATGAGCAACAGGTAGCTGAGAGCGCGGGCCGCTCTCTTTTTGCCCAGCAGCTGTCGCTCTCACAGCTACCTGCTGCTGCTGCTGCTGCTGTTGTTGTGCTTCAGGTGCTTTACTCGTTATGGCGAGAGAGTGCGAGTTCGACGAGTCCAACAAATCGTCGTTTATTTTGCATGCTTCGCTGCGCGACGCTTTGCCCCCAGCTCTCTCCTCTGCCAGCGTTTGCACAGCTGTTCGCTCAGCGACGGTCGCTGCTGCTGCTGCTGTTGTTGTTGTTGTTGTTGTTGGTGGTGTTGTTGTTTGCATGGCTGCCACTTTATTATCGCTGTTTGCTTTTACCTGCTGCTGCTGCTGCTGCTGCTGGCATGAAAACCCAAGCGTCGCTGCCTCTGTTGTCTTTGCTTTTGCTGCCTCTTCTTCTTCGCCACTTACATGTTTACCCTCAGCGTCGTTCACTTCTTTTTGTTTCGCTTCTTCGCCCTCGTCATTAGAATTAACATTCACGCTTTTCTTGGAATAGCAACCGGGCACTGCCTGCGCCTCCTCTACCTCCTCCTCCTTATTTTCTTTCTTCGCACTATTCGCACACCCTTTTTTCGGCACGCTGCATTCGGGTGGCTTCTGCGCCGCGTGGGCGGCAGCCGCAGCAGTGCTGGGCAGCAGCAGATGATCCTCATTGATTTCAGCGACGCCGCGTCGCAGTCGCTGCAATTTGAGCTCCAGCTGCGAGTTTTGCTTGTGGAGGGCCAGCAATCGATTCACATCGTTTGAAATGCTATGCAGCTCATCGCAGGCAGCCAAAACGGAGCTCAATTCGAAGGGCGCCGGCTCCACGTGCTCCTCCTCGAGGTCGGGCAGGGCACGCATGTGGTGCAGCACCACGCCACCGGCATTGGCATCGTCATCGGTGCAGCCGCCCACAACCACAATGCAGTTGGCAAGCTCTTCGCTTGAGTTGGCAATGCGGCGTTCACTTTCATCAGCGTCATCCTCATCGCTGGCATCACGTGCCGCAGCTGCTGCCGCTGACGCTGCCTCTGCCGCTGCCGCTGCTGGTGGTTGCTGCCCCTCGGGCGCCTCCTCGGCCAACGCTTTCACGTAGTTGATCACAATGCCGCAATCGGTGCGCTCGGTGTCCGTGTCATTGTCCGAGGAATCTTCGAGATTGGCATCCGAAGAGGACAACGAATCGCCCTCGGTGGATGAGCTGCGTCTGGCACGCGCCACCTGCCCCACCTGCCGGTTCACCACGAACACCTTGTTGAAGCGCCTGCGCTTGGGTCGCCGATCCGCCACGGTGCCGGTGTCATCCGAGTCGCACGACTCGGAGCTGGAGCTGCTGTTGCTGCTCGAATCACTGCTGCTGCTGCCCTCGGTGGTGCTGTGGTGCACCATTTGCACGGCCAATGCCGGCACCTGCACCTGCACCTGCATCTGCTCCACCTCCGCTTGCATGGCCAGGGCAACATCGTAGCTGCGCTCCACCAACTTGCGTGGGCTGCGCTCATCTTCAGCTTCGCTGTTGTTGTTGCTGTTGCTGCTGCTGCTGTTGGCGGCGTAGCTTTCGCTGCGCAAGTAGCCAAACGTGGCTGGCGCCTCACTTGGCTCGCTCTCGGACATATTTGTGGGTTTCTTATTTATAAACCGCTTGGAGGACAACGCTGAAATGCTCAAATTCCGCGCTAGCTGCGACTCTAGCTGAGGCTGCTGCTGCTGCTGTTGCTGTTGCTGCTGCTGCTGCTCTCTGCCACTCTCGACATTTTCGACTGCAACGAAACGAGTTATTACCGCAGGAGCCGCCGCACTCGATGTGGCTCCAGTTGCTGTAGTTGTAGTTGCTGCTGTTGCTGGTACTTGATTTTTATGTATATTTGCTTCGTCTGCTGCCTCCGCTGCTTCGTCGCTGTCGTTGTGGTTGTCGTTGTGGTTGTATTTACTACTCGCCAGGTAGGTTTGTCTTTCTGTTTCTGTTTCTGTTTCCGTCTTTTCCGTTTCTGTGCTTGGTTCTCTGTTATTTTGCACAGTTGCGCATAGATTTTGGCATTTATTTGGCAGCTGGGCTGTCGATGCTGCTGCTAACATTGCCTCGCACTTATCGGCTTCAACTTCGGCATGTGCGCTAAATTTAACGCAGCTGCTGTCGTCGCATTCGCTGCTGCTTTTATCACTCGCATTACACAATCTCAGTGTTGTTGTGGGCGTTGCGGCGACGTCGGCGTTAGCGTCAGCGTCAACGTCAGCGTCAGCATCGAGACAGAGCGAACGATCCGTTTGTTGTTGCTCACCCGACGGCGTGCGCGGCGATACTAAACCTAAACTTGTTGGAGCTGGCTTGAAAGCCATTTGGCCAGCCAGTTGTTGTTGCTGTTGTTGTTGCTGCTGCTGCTGCTGCTGCTTTTGTTGCTGCTGTTGCTGCTGCTGTGCCAGACACAGACAGCCGGCTAATGTTTCCAGGCTGCGACCTGCTGTGCCGTAGCCGGACGTGGTCGACGAAGACGTGGACGCAGTGGAGCACAGCGACTGCGTCATCAGCGAGCCCAGCGAGGCGCTCAGCTCCGGCGCCGAGGACTTGAAGCCGCCGCCCAATTGTCGTGTTGTTGTTGGCAGTTGCTGATAGCTTTTCGTTGTTGCCGGCGGTGTTGCATCAAACATGTTGCTCGCCGCGGCGAATTGCTGCGAATAGGCGACCATGGCCGCTGCAGCGGCAGCCGCGGCTGCCGCCTGCTGTTGCTGCTGCGGCGTATTTGTTGCCGTTGTTGTTGCAGTTGTCGACGAAGCGGCCGCCGCCGCCTGCCACAGCTGCTGCAGCGAGGCAGCCAAGTGCTCGTCCTGCTCGAGCAGCGGCGCGCCCGCATGCTCCAGCTGCCAGTTGTGGTAGGCGGCCATTGGCACCGGTATGGGCACCGGCACGGGTATGGGCACGTATTGCGGCTGCTGGGCGACGGCGGCGGTGGTTGCGCCACTGCAGCCACATCGGCTGGGCGCGTGGCTGTGGTGGTGGTGCTGGTGGTGCTGGTAGTGGTGGTGGCTCTTGAGGAAGCGCGTCTTGATGCGCGCCTTCATGCTCAGTGGGAACGAAGGCGTTGGCGGCGTTAGGTTCTGGTCGGAGCTGGTCTGGGAGCTGCTCTCGGCCTGCATGTGCAGCTCCTCGTCGGTGCCGGTGCCGGTGTCGCTCTCGCGTATCTTGGAGCAGTAGCTGCGCAGCTGCTGGCGCCGCTGCAGCAAGGGCGAGTCGCTGTCGCTGGACCGGCGGCGCAGGCGGGGCGGCGGCGTGGGCGTTGTGGGCGTCAAGGAGCTGGCGTAGGCGATCATGGTTGTGGTTGTCGTTGTGGTGGCTGCAATCATCGAGGGCTCAAAGTAGTCCCAGTCGCAGTCCTCCACGTTGCTCACAATGCTGTGGCACTGGTGCGTCGAGCAGGACGAACTGGATGCGGTGTCCGTGTCGTTGCCGTCCTCCTCGTCCTCCTCCTCCTCCTCCTCTTTGCATGACGATGACGAGTCCGAGTTTAAAAACACAAGCTTAAACTCATCCGCTTCGACACTGTACTGCGACTGGAACGGCGTGGCCGCGGCGCTGCACCTGAACTCTAGCTCTGATGACGACGAGGTTTCCATGACATCGCCGTTGCCCTCACCGGAAGCGCCATGTGCCAGCTGCGAGCCTGCGAATTAATGGGGTGGGTTTTGGTTTCTTTGTAGAGCGTTTTTCGTCGCAATTGGTTAAACGTTGACCAACACCACAGAATGACAATAGAAAATACCGGTTTAGCACAGGTGAAATACGGGTTCTGAGCATATTTAATGGTTAGGCATGGGTAACTACTGCACCACCACCACCACGACCACCACCAGCACCGCCATTATGGCAAGCTCTTGCGCAGGTTCAGTGGTTGTTTCTACTTTTTGTTAGCATTAGATTTTGTTAACTACTTGAGTGCATTTATTAATATAGGGTTACGTAGGGTTATTACACATTAAGCACATTTTAAATAGTTTTACGATAGACTTTAGTTTTTTATATACATATACGATTCAATACGTTTATCAAAACACATTACAAAAGTATTCCAACAAGTTTCAAATTAGCAGTTTACGCTTAAAATTTCGAAGCAGTTTTAGCTAAAGACGTTAAACAAGCTTTCATAAGTGAGGGGAATCCAAATTTCAGTTGCATTAATATTTAATAGACATGGTAGAGCTATCAATACAGGTTCTCACAACGTTCCAAGTCCCTCCAGTCTGCAGTTTGCTTAACCTAACCAACCCTACTGCTAATGCTAATGCATCCAATTTCGCACCTAAGCTAATATTTATATAGATCTTGGGAAAATGTTTTACATACTTGACTTAGTCTCTCTCTCTCTCTCTCTCTCTCTCTCTCTCTCACTCTTTCTGTGGCGCTCTGTTTGCCTTCCCAACTGTGTCTGGCACTGGAATGTCCCCAAAGTATCTGTTTTCTGTTTTCCGTTTTCATCTTTAATACTCGGGCTTGTGCTCGAAAGCATTTATGTTAGATTTGGCAAAAAAGCTTTTAAGGCTTTGGTCCCCAGGCCGAGAGGCTGTCATAGCCGCTGCTCGTCCACCCTTCGATAGATTCATTGTGTTTGAGAAATCAATACACTGTGGAAAATGCATGTTGCACATGCCGCAGGCAGCCGCAAAGCAAACAAAGCTACGTTTCGCTTTGGGAAGTGTTTCCCCGTTCTTCCCCTCCCTCGCTGACAGACCGCACACACACTGGATACACTCGCAGGTGCGCGCTTTACGATTAACGGTATACATTTGACAGCTAGCCCCAAGAATGTGAAGACCGCTTGGGCCACAATGTCCTGATTGTAGTTATGGAATGGATACGGGCTGACAGTGTCCGTCCACGAGAATTGCAAACCAACAGCAAATTAAAACATAACAAAAGATGCCAAAAGCGTTTTGGGGGCAAATGCGCGTATTGTCTGAAAACCCACACACTCGCACACATGTGTGTGTGCGTGGGCGATTTATGTTTTCGCTCCCATTTGCCGTGCGTGTGAAAATATTTCATGGTACCCACAAAAACCATTTCAAATGTGCACTCGTAAAAAATTATATTTTCTTCTCATAGCTTTACGTTTTTCTTAAAACCTATTGTTCATAAGGCAGCGTGTCCTTGTAAAACAATAAAATATTTAGAAAAACAAAATTTCTTCTAATGAACATGTGTGTGTAAGAAACAAAGAAAACTTCTCAGAATTCTTGTAATTTATATTCATAATTGTTGTAATTTCTTTGGAAAGCTTAAAATTTGCATACCCATCATTATTATAAATTATTATTTATTTATTATTATATTTTCTTTCATCGAAGCAAAACTAAATGTATGTTTACCGAGTACGTAAGATATTATTAAATTACTAGTTTCTACAAATTCGGATAAAAAAAATGTATATATATTCTTGTTAACTGTGTATAAATATATGTTAAAAGTATGTTTGTAATTGTATTTGCAATTGATGCTTTGTGGTTTATTGTAATTTCAATTTTTGTATGCACTTATGTATATAGTATATTTGTTGAGTGTATAGCTGCAAATTTTGGTATTTTATTCACTGACAACGCCCTACAGTATATGTTCACAAAAGATAACATTGCAACAATAGCTATTCAGGAAATTTGTGTGTATTTGGATACATTTTTCGGAAAATTCAATTGTTTTGCAATTTCTCATGTAGCGCAAAAAAACCAAAGTATACTTTTAGGCGGCAATTAAAATTGTTTGCAGTTTAAAGAATTTTGAAATATCTATGTTAAAGGGAAGTTTAAGAACATTAAAGTAGCAGCAGTTTATCGCAGCAGTTTATCGAATACCTACGTTGTCCTTACACCCGCAACGTAATTATACTTAGCTACTTAAGAGCAACACAAAAGCCAATGAACAGAGAAAGGTGTACGATAAAGGCAATGATGACCCACATCAAGCGCAGCGCTCGCTGCTGATCCCCTCCACCCGTTTATTGCTCAAACTTCTAGCTAATTAATTTCAGCGTAAAATGAGATGAAAAGCGAAACCCAGCGAAAAAGTTAGGTAAAATAGAGGTCACCGTCACCAAGGTTATTATGCGGCAAGCACCAGCAACCACACACACACACACATACATACACACAATATGAAGTAACAGTTAGCGGAGCTGATTAACACTCACCTTCCTCGGCGGCTTTTTCCTTCTCCTTCTCCTTGCGCCGCTGCAGGACCACCTTCTTGAAGACAACGGCAGCAGCCTCCACTGCATTCTGCAGCTCCTGCTCCCCCAATGTGCTCGTGTGCTGCAAAGGGTTGAGCATCAGTTGGGCCAGCTCACTTTACCTGACCTCACTTACCGTTGCGGCGCCTGCTGCATCTGTTGCCTCATTGTTGGACGATTTGTCGCTGGTCATTTCCGGCTTCGCCGCTGCCTGTTGCTCATCCTCCTTGGCTGGGACTGTGTTAACGGGAATTGTCGATTTTTTCAAGCGGTTGGCTAAATCAGAGTTCTGGTGCTTAAGCAATTCATGGAAGGAGTAGTGATGCTGTGGTACTCTACCTATATAATGATGCATGTTTGTGGAAACGGGGAAAGTGGGCGGGGTGCATAATTTTAATAAATTCGGTGATTGGCAGCGACTACAACTACAGCTAATTAGCTACAGCAACTGGTTTCTACTGCTGCACGGGTGCACTAAGCAACTACAGCTACTAGAAATCGCCGGCTGACTTACCCTCCTCGCCGCGACTGTTGCGGCGACGCGCCTGCGGTATCTTTGTGGCGCCGCCACGCATCTTGTCCAGTATATCGGCCAGCGGTCGTGGGCTGGGTATCTTTGAGGCTTCCGTCTTCTTTGGCGGCTGCAAAAGGCGTTGGCACAATTAGCTGGGTCAGTTTCATAAAGTTCATTCGCTTACCGTCGAATCCTTTTCGGGATGTGAGAAGGAGCGCCGCGTGACCGGCTTGGGCGCCGTCTTGGCGCCCGAATCCTCCGACACGGACCGCATTTGCTCCGGCTTGCGACGATCGGCGCCGTGCTCGTCGGCGACGACACTGGCAGCGACCGCTGCTGCAGCTACCCCTGCTTCAGCTGTGCCAGCCGTGTGCTCCTCCAGGGGCATGGGCAGCTCCCGAGACTGTCGGCGCCGCATGCGATTGTGCATGAGCGGAGTGCGGGGCAGGGCGGCGCCGCTGTGCATCATGTGCTGCCCTGTGCCGGCCATGTCCGTGTAGAAGCCGGGCATCGGAGCCGTGAGCATGTTCTCGGCGCTGTAGATGGGGCGCGTGTGCGCCTGCTTGTAGGCGGATTCGTCGGAGCCATTGTTGTAGATGATGCGCGGCTCGCTGCTGAAGCCCGCGTTGTAATTTTTCTCGTACTGCACCTCATCGGACTCGAGGAAGCTGGTGGCGCTGTTGCCAAAATAATCGACGTACTCCGGCGGGATCTCCAGCTCCTCGCTGACGTCGGGAAACTGATTGAACTGCTGCTTGGCCTCGCCAAATGTGCGCGGCCCGTGATCCTGCTCCTTGAGGCAATCCTGGCGCACCAGCCGGCTGGGCGAGCGACTCTGCGCCCGCTGCGTCGTCGGTATCTCGGGCAGCAGGCGGCGACTCTCGACGTGCGCCTTGTTGCTGTTGGAGTACTCCTCGTTGCTGTGGCTGCGCACCTTGATCATCTTCGCGTGCGGATCCCGCGAGTGGTGTATGTTCACGCTCTGGCTGCTCGAGTACTGCTCGCCGGCGGCGCTGGCCACGCTGCCGCCGCTGCCCATATCGACGGCGCCCACCGTCGGCACATTCTGCTGCGATAGAAACTGGCGCGGATTTTGCACGCTGGGGAACAGAAAGTTCTGCTTGGCCCGCGGCGAGATGGGCATAAATTTGGCGGGTGGCGCCTGGTGCACGGTCAGCGTGTTGCCGCTGCTAAACGCCTCCGGATTGGGCAGCGTCTGCTGGCGCGTGAACTCCGGCGACCGCCGGAACTGCGGCGACGTCTGGCGCTTGGGCGGCGATGTCGGCAGCAGCTTCACATGCTGATCGGGATTGGGCAGCGTCGCCTGCCGCATCATGCGCGGCTTGCCAAACGACTGGCCATAGTCCAGCTCATCGCTGGCCATGCTCGACGCCTGCGTCTCGTAGTCGGTCTGGGCGGTCGGTGCCGGCAGATTGGCCGTGCTGGGCAGCAGCTTGGTGCGATGATAGTTGCTCGGCGGCTCCGGGAACGAGGTCTGGCGCGTGAACGGCGGATACCGCTGCTGTTCGCCGGGCGAGCGTTCCGGCGAACGGCTGTAGACGCGATTCGGCGAGGTGGACATGTAAATGCTCGGCGGCGGCTGGCATGGATTCGCCGGCAGCGTCGACTGGCGCCGCACCTGCAGCCGATGGCTGTGTGTCGGCGGACTCGCTGCCGCCTCCAGCTGCGGCTGCGGCTGCTGTATCTGTACCGGTGCGTAGTTGTCGCAGTCGGCGGCGGTGTTCATGTGGATGATGTCGTCGCTGTTGTACGCGCTCGGATAGAGCGGGTTCTTCTGCAGCGAATGGGGCGAGGTGGGCGCGGTCAAATTGGCCGAGTTGTAGTTGGCCAGGTTGGCGCCGCTGCCGCTCAAATTCGGATCGTTATTCAGGGTGCTGGGCAGAGTCGATTGTCGTAGAACGCGACGCCCCAAATGCCACTTGCTGCCGCTGATGGGCGTGGCACTGCCGCTGCTATAATTGATGATGTGCGTCTGGCGCGGCTGTGGGGGCGCCGGATGCTGCAGCTGATGCAGCTGCTGTTGTTGCTGCTGCTGCTGCTGATGTTGCTGCTGCAGCTGCAGCTGATGCTGATGCAGCGGATGCTGATGCAATGTGGGATAGCTGCCCGACGATTGCGCCTCAATCAAATGCTGCTGTTGTGGATACAAATTGTCCCCAACGGGCTGCTGCGTATTCGGATTATTCGGATCGTCCTCGGGATCTGTAAGCAGACATGGTTAAGTTACGTGCTGGGATTGGTTGATTAGGTTGGGCCCACTCACTTGATATGGTCCAGGAGCGGCGAATGCTCTTGCGCAGCACGTCGCTGGTACTCAGATGATCGACAGCTTCGCAGGACGCGTAAGCTTCGTTCAGCCACTCGCCGCTGGCGGCCTGTATCTCCCTGCAAGAACAACAACAAGGCCAATGCCATTTAAAAAACCAGAAGACATCAGTTAACATGGCACAGCCAAGCTTAATACACGTCTGACCGTCTCAGTGACAGACAATAAACTGACGAAGTGTCTGGCAAAAGCAACAACACAAACGGCTAAGCACAAGTAAAAACGTTGCAGTCGGGTGTAACCGACTGCGTAATACTCGTTCACAGTAATAGCCTAAAGCTGCCCAAAACGCTTTTAACGAATATTGTTATTTTGGAAATATATTGATTGTAATTTGAGATATAAATTGTCATGCCTCCAAATATATATTGATTTTATCAATTTGCCATGCCACCATTTAGAGGATAACATCAGTAAACTGTCGGAAAACATTTGATGTGATGGAAAAATATGGATCAAATTGCCAATCAATTTTTTTTTTAAATTTTTTGGCTATTCGGTGTACACGAACATTTAAAATTTCAAGACTCTCTCTTCAATAGCAGCAAAAAAATTGCGTTCATACAAACCACGAACACGACCCTAATCCTATATAGTCTTTTCACTTCAGTAAGAGGTATAGAAACAACAAAAACAAAACCCAAGACACCAACACTGTAATGATAATACATGGCGGGTGGCTCTGGGGGCGTGTTGAGGGCGCAGCAACTCGGAGACTGTCAGGCGTTTGTATTTGTTGTCTTTTCAGACTTTATGAACAAATTCCAATCAAGCACACGGCACAGCAGCAGCATCAGCCACTGACAGAGCCGGAGCTATCAATATATATAGTAAAGTATACAATATGTGTACTTGGCAACGCCTTTGGTAGCGCAGACTGGGGGGCGTGGGAGTGGGCCAGGCCGCGGGCGTGGGGCACATCTCAGCAGCAGCTTCGACACAGCGGCAGCTGCAATTGCTGGCAGCGTTGACAGCTGGCTGCCATTTGGGAGGCGTCAATTTGGCTGTCACCTGTGGGCGTTGCCAGCGTCTTAGCAAATTTTTGGCACGCAATGCAGGTTCAAGAAATTTACATACTAGTAAATTTCTGCTGTTGCTGCGTTGGCCAACATTTAATTAGACCAGAGTCATGCGTCTGGCCTTGTTAGCTCAGCTTCTTTTTAACGACTTTTTTCGGGGCTTGGCAATTAACACTGAACTCTCGGAGCGTGTGGGTCGTTTGACAGCAGCATCACAACACCAACTGCAGAGACTTCAACACCTATGTCTACAATACTTTTGAGCATTGACAAATGCTGAACCCTGTGAAACGGGGCGTATGTGTAATATCTATGTGTTAAGCTGTGTTTATTTTGTAAACTTTAACTAGAGCAGAGTGGAGAGAGAAGTATCCACAGCACGTGACTCAATTTTAAAGCTCTTAGTGAGTCAACGGTATAAGGACCGTTGTAAATCTCCTTGCGAAAAGTCTCTAACTAATAATAATAATATCCTTTACAACAGGTGCAAGGTCTTCCGTCACCTGATTCACAAAGTTATCACAAAGTAATTCTACTTTTAAACGTATTAAGTTGCATGTACATCAAAAACGAATATCCATGAATCACCGCAAAGTCCCAGTTCCTCGAATTGCTGTCAGCTTGCAAAGTCATATACAAACAAACAGAATAATTCACTTTTATGTGAAATTTTAACAATTACCAACTAAAGCTGAAAAAAATTAAAAATTGTATTTATCACTAACTTCTAATTGGGAAAAGGATATTCCAGTCAAAGCTATTTCACGGAAAGTTAAGAACTTACATTTCATATGAAGTTAATAAAAACTTCTTTAGAAATCTAATTTTGAATGCTCAAAAAATTAATATTAAAATAATTTGCTTTTAGATTTGTATTCGACCTTGAACTTGTAAGTGCATGTAATAATATTTCGACTGTTAGAAAAAAAATACGACGTAGTAAATCTCTTTTCTGAATTAAACTTGATTTCATTAATTCAATTGAAAAATTCGTATTACAATAATGTATAAGAGCTTACGCGGAACACTTTTATGTTTGTTCTCTTTTTGTGTTCTCTTTTTTTTGGGCAAATGCAAACCATTTTTATGTAAAATGAGACTTTTAAGTATAATGTTGGCTAAACCACTGATCTAACAAAGAAAATCCCATTTGTTTCAGCGGAAATGACAAAATTAAATTTTAGTCTTCAATTGAAAGTTGAAACATTCAAAAACGAAAACAGCATAGTTACAGCAGCAACAACAGCATTTGAACTGAAAATTGAATATAAAATATTGTTCAGTTGTATATTTTACATACACAAAGATTGTATTAAAATCCTATGCGCTTAAAAAGTAAAAATATGTATGCAATCGAAACGAATATAAAAGTGAACAAAAAACACATTTCCAGGCAGTTTTCGGAATGCAACAATAGCAACCAAAAAATACAGCAAAAAGCCACAAAATGTTGCCTCATGAAATATGCAACGCTTCAACTGTCCGTTAAGGTCATAGGATGCGCTTTGGGTGAATGCGTACCTCGCATGCGGACCCACTTCATGGAATCATTGTTTTTACGCTTCAGGTGACGATTTCTACGTGCACAATACAAAATACGTTTTTATATATATACGCCATAGTGAAAACGCTGGGTTTGCTTTACAAAGTGCAGACGAATCCGCACCAAGGGGTCACATCAGAACAGCCAAAGTGATCTAGGGGTGTACTTCTCAGAAGACACCCTGCACTCCGGTCTAATGTTGCACAACCAACTGTTCTTGCTTGTTAGCTTGTTATAAATTGATCTTATAAGGAATAGAAGGAGTATATTATCGATATATTTACAAAATGGTCAACCTTCTAATGAATATGATTATACCCTTCTTATAACACAGTTTAGCAACAGGATATAAAAAAGTTACCTAGAGTTTTACAAACTATAATGAATTTTTAAAAGTTTACAAAACAGCACAATGTTTACATAAACAAAAGGGGTAGAAAACAGATAATTTAACATTTTCAACCGAACTTCATCGTAATATAGTATACTTTTTAGTATACTTTTTATGGCTTAGGTACAATTAAACAGTGTGTTATGCATATGAAATCAAGTTATGAGAGAAATTGCTTTTAAAGTATTATAACATAATTATTAGCTTGTATTTTTTTTATATGTATATATTTTATTGTTTTGCAAGGTTTTTATTTTGGGTTTTTTAAATGAAAGATGGTAAACTTCAACTATTATTGAAAAATTGAAAAAATTTGAAACAACTATTCTGCTTGGAGTGTTTTGATTTCTTAAATAAAAATAAAAACAAGAATAAAAATAAAAACAAAAATAAAAAGTTGAAAAAGCTTTATATTTTTATGTTTTTTTAGCCAAGCTTATAATGATTTTTCTTACTTAGTTACAGTTATTTTAGGACCCGGAATAAAACCTACATATTAAGCTTTGGCAACGGAATATTATAAGTACAGGACACACACACACACAAACACAAATTCCCATAAACAGCTACCACATTATTATTTAGTTAGTTAGTGTGCGTGTGTGTGATATACTTAGTGCCTAAGGTAGTCAGTTTAAATGAGTGCGACTGAATGTGATACACAGAGAAATGAGAGTGAATAAGTATGTGTGTGTGACAAAGAGAGATAGAGAGAGAGAGACAGACAGACAGAGTGAGATACAGACTTACAGTTGCTTGTGGCACACCACGCACACCCAGTCCAATGCGTGGTGCACTCGACAGGCTTTGCACACGCGCAGTTTGCAGATGCGACAGGGGGCGCCGCGGTTGGTGATGCGGCCCAGTTCGATGGTGCAGCGGGCGCAGTGGCGACTCGAGTCGTTGTGTAGATTATTGTGGTTCTTGTGTTCAAGCGGTTGTTTTTGTTGCTGCATTGTTTGCTGTGGTTGTTGTTGTTGTTGTGGTTGTGGTTGTTGTTGTTGTTGCTGTGTGGCATCGAGTGGTTTTGGCTGTGGCTGCGCTCCTGCTCCACCAACGACCTTGCACCTCAGCGCATACAATTCGGCACGCAAGAGCCTTTTGTTGTTGTTGTTGTTTTTTTTTTTGATAATGATGGTGTTTTTGTGGTTGTTGTTGTAGTTGTTTTTTGAAGGATTGGGTTTGATGGTTGTTGTTGTTGTTTATGGTTAAGGGCCAGTTGGACGGGACATATCAGAATGACGCACAGACGTTAGTTTAGTTAAATTTTTAGTTAAAAGTTAGTTAAGTATTAAAAAAACACATTAGAAAAATGGGTTAAATAACATTTTGTGTTGTCACAAGTGGTTGTTGTGGTGGTGAGAGCGAGCGAGCGAGAGAGCAATAGCAAGAGTTATGGTGTACATGTGTTTGTTTGTGTGTGCGCATGTGTATTTGTGTGTGTGTGTGTGTGCATATAAACAACAGCACAAAAGTGGTTATTGATGAAAAGAGACAAAGAAAAAAGAACACACAAATAGTTGTTATTAGTCGATTTAAAATTACAAATTTGTTTGATTCAATTAATTGCCAATGGATTTCAAATGCAAAATTATGAATATTTAATTAATTATGCACAGTTTACATTTTGGTTCGAGAAAATGAATAAATTAACAATTAGTTTTATTGTTGTGCTGTGCTGGTTAGTTAGGTACTTTAATGTGTAATATTTGTTTTAATAAATTGGTTAAAGGCTACTTAGTCGAAATATAAATGTGAATGTGAAATGCCCATTAAATATATTAACTGACGATAATGGTACTAATGGAGGCAAAGAGTTGCCAAGTGAAATTGTTAAACTTGAGAAATATAATAAAAAACGCGTAAATATAAGACTGAAATATTGTCGCAATTTGAGAACTTCTAAACTTTTATCGGTCAGAAAATGCTTGTGATTATTACTTTATATTTATACCGTAAAAGGGCATAATGTTTTTGTGCAAATGTATGTAACAGGCAGAAGGAGGCATCTCCGAACTTATTAAATGCATAAATTCTTGATCAGGACGATAAGCGGAGTTGAATTAGCCATATCCGTCTGTCTGTCAGTCCGAATGACAGCGACGATGTCGAAAATCGATAAAAATCTACAACAACCTCCAACTTTTTGACCTTATTTCTTATAATATGACAGCTAGGAACACCAAATTTGATTCATGATTGAATATTTTAATATTCTATAGCAATTAAAGAATCTAGCAAAAAGATTTAGATTAACATCGGTGAAGAAACACAGAAGTTAATGAAAACGTGTGGTCGAAAATTGACACGCCAATTGGCAGCAAACGCAAGCAATTACACACGCATACACATACACATGCACCCAGGCAGGATATTTTCCTAACATTTTTCTTGTTATTGTTTTTTTGTGATGGTTAAGTTGATTTTTGTCACAAAGAAACGAAGCGTTGTGTGGCGCTGTGTGTAGCTGAAGTTGCGGTCAGAGGTCCGAGCTCTCGTACAGGACGGGTCGTAAATTGATTTTTGTTTCCTCTGTTTTGGTTGAAATTGTTAATTACATTTTTTTTTTAATTTGTTCCCTTCATACTCATTAAGTGAGGTGTCTGTGTATGTGAAATTTTATATATGTATTAAACATTATTAATTGAGCATATATGCTTAATACAATTTACTCGCCTTAAAGCTTGACCAATTAAATATAACTTTAGTCTTTAGTGCACAAGGCATATAAATAACTTCGAAAGTTGTGCTTTTTTAAGCTTAAATCAAGATTAACTGCATTTGTCAATCAGAACTTATTTGACTTAAAGCTCACGCTGGCACTACTAGCAGCAATTTGATAATATTTTTCTTCTAGCCAGTTGTGCTGAAAATTTAATCTAAGCTTAATTTATAATCCAACTAAATGTCTGAAGTTACAGCTAAGGCAATGCGCCCGTTTCTTTTAACATGCAAAACCAAACCAAATTTTGTATTAAGTTTATGCCAAAGTCGTAAAACACACGCACACATAGAGAGAGGCACAGCCACAGCACATGTGGCATATTGTTAGAGGATGTTTCTGTGAAACAGTCACGCAGCAGGCATAAAAAGCCAAACAGGATTTTCTGCTGTTGTGCGAATTATGCAGCAACACACAGCAGCAACAATTTTTAATTATACTTTTTATCTGCATTCGAGCGTTGATGCGGGCGCGTGTATTTTATTAGTGCCACAAAATCAACAAATGTCAAGCAGCCCGCATCACATACTACACACAACATACCACAGCCCACAACATACACACACACTCAAACACAAACACACACACACACACACACACACAGAACCCACAAGTCCCGCTCGAACTAGCGGCCTAGTTGGGCTAAAGCATGTTGCATGCTTCTAGGGGCAACCATAGTGCTGACACCTGCTCAAACCACAGGCACACACTCACACACATATACACACACATCCGCCCACTCATAGGTGCTGCATAAGTTACCATGGCGCCTACTTTCTGCGGCTCTTTTGACATATTTTATTGGGCCTAGTGAAAACGACGTCATGTTGTATGCCACACAGCTGCTGCCATGTTGATGTGTACGTTAGCTTGCAGTAGTTAAGTATGGCTGTAATTGCCAGTGCGCTATGAATTAATAATCATAATAAGCCATTAAGCCGGGCGTTTCCAGCCCAGCCAACAATGGCTGGCCAAAAAGTGCTAAACTAAATAGCCATAAATTTTCACCCAGCGAGGTCAAGCTGGCTTGACAGCTGCCTGGTCACGCTTGTTTTTTAATTTTAATCAGCACTGTGCGTGGGCGGCTTAAGACCAACCCCAACTCTTGAGACGTACCTAAATAAATAGCTGAACGCATGTTTTTGATTGTACGGCTTGGGACATGCAAATAAGTCAACTAATTAAACCGATGCAAATCAGTTGCGGCTACAGCTACTTGCCCCCCACTCTGTGACTTTGGGCTCAATCGAACACCTGTACGTTAACCAACAACAATTTGTTGCACGTGGCGCACTTTGAAGTTGCCAGCAGGCGGCTTAGCTCCAGCTTAGTGCGACAATCGTCAAGTATTTTACCATGATTTTTAGGGCTTTGTTGCCTGTTCTAAGTTAAATTTGATTCGAATTCATTCACCGAATTACATCAAATACAATTCATGCGGTAGTCGTTAGTAAGGTTTCGCATTGTAAAACGAAAGAAAAGCAACTGTATCGTCATGTAATCAGCTTTGTTGTACCCTAAAATCCATATTTTGTAAGGGTAGGGCCTGGGCATGAATGGAACGATCCAAATAAGCTGGGCATTGTCTACTATCATCACAACATTTGGAACAGCTTGAATGGCGAGGGCTTAAAAAAAACCAACAACAATGTGTCTAAAAAGTTTTAGCGAGAAAAGGTTTACAAAATTCAAATCATACAAAGTTCTGCATCTTCGAACAGATAAAGTATTCATTTATATATATCTAAACTGTAAAAATGTCGTTCTAGGGTATTTGCATTTCGTCCTTCTGTATTTTTATTATATGTTATATTAGTGTAATAAAATGGAGAAACGTCTGCACATTAAAAAGATTAACAAAATTTATATTTTATTAAAAAATTCAAAATTCGCTGTCCTCTAATAAACTGTCAGCAGCTTTGAAAAAAACTAAAGAGGAAAACATCTAAAAATATAACAATAATTCAAAAAATATTTTGTTGCAGTCGCCAGCTGCCTGTCCATTAGATTTATGGTTTTAATGATGGTTGCTCCGCAGGAGCAGAGTCCTGTGCGAACACGGATAAATAATTACCATGCTAAATATGATTTGTCGAGGACCGCCAGTGGCTCGTTGTCCGGATGCGATGTGGCAAGGACAACGCTTAGAATATTTGAGAACAATTTTAACAAAAATGAAAATTGAGTTGGTTTTCACACCCTTAGATAAATAATAAAGTTTAACGTTAGCATCGAAGGTAACAACCTATGATGTATATATATTATTGAGTCGATAAGCATGGAACAACATTTCTATTATATTCACAAATTTAAAATTGGATATGTACAGATATTTATTTAAGGTTGAATTCATATTTTTACACCACCTCCGCTTTTTGGTTTTTTAATCGAAATTAAAAATGTTTATATTATTTTATTCAGTTAACAGGGCGTCTGCTAGTCGAGCACTGTTCATAAAAACTCTTATCTGCTCCCTTCACTGTTTAGCTGGCTTGTCGCCATTTCAGAAGCACCACAGGCATCATGGCTGGGCATTGGTTTCTCGGGTCTCGTATTTCCGTTTCAGATTAAAACTTTTACAAAGGCATTTGTGAAAATGCGCCCCATAGCTATGGTCAATGTGGACAACTGTGTCGCCTTGGCTTAATTTAAAGTTGGTCAGGTTGGTGGCTTGTACACCGGAAATGGCCAACATGCCCCCACACTTCAAAACATATTATTAGTTTTAATTAATTATAAATGTGCATGCGCCAGGACACGCAGTCCTTTGAGACACCTTTTAATGCACTTGTCCACTGTTTCTCTTTTTTTTTGCTAATGGAAAATCACTAAAAGGCTTTTACGGTGTTTCCGTGCACAAAATAAAATAAAAAAATTCAAAGTTTAAATAAATTAAATATAAACTTCTTGTTAACCACAACAACAACAATCAAGCCAAACAAACATTAATGCCTGCCCTTTGTGCATATGTGTGCACGTTGGCCACAATCAAACTTCGATTTGACAATGATAAACGCTGCTAGCGGGCTGACAAGGGTTCCGCTGCGGCAGCCCGGACATTTGCATAATTACAGCTAGCGCTCGACCACCATTTTGTGGGTCCTTGTGCCAACAAGAGTGAGACGCCTCGTCTGGTAGGGTCGCATATGCAAAGCTTCCCATCCATTTTGTGTTAACTAATGTCTTTGGCATTTAGTTTATGCTGTCCTAAAACTATTAGCTCAGCTTATGGCCCATAACGCGTTGTTCTTTTTGTAAGCTTCAATATTGGCCAAGGGCAATGTGTGCGGCCAGATAATAAGCTTGTGTGGGCGGCGCCGATATAAAAGACAATGCGATGGCCAATAATAAATCATTATTGCATAGCCTGTTAGAGTGTGAGGATATTGGATATTCAGATGTGACTGCTACAGCTTGTAAAATTATAGCTATAACAGTGATTAATATAATTATTATAATGTTCAACATGGAAATCGAAGAGACTGATTATAATTCAACTGTTTACGACAGGTGTCAGGCAAAGCTAAACCTACAAAAATTACTTGATTGAGTCTATTTAATATCAATAATGATTTTTCGTTAAATTTTTATCATTGCTATGGCCATGTGGCGTATGCATAATATGCATGGTTAATTTTATGCATACGCCATGTGCGCTTCACGATGCCTGAAGACAAACTGCATTAGAATCGATTGCATGCGCAAACACACAGAAATATGCATTATTGAGTTCACAATTTTAGCATAATTTAAATAAAAATTTTATTACATAAAAGCCAAATTGACTCTCAACTGGTGAACATAAATTTGGTGGGCATAAATGTTGAATGTTGATCAGGTCGCATTCGCACGCCGTTTAACGTGCTGTCAGCCAAAAGAGGGCAATAAAATATGAGAGCCGGAAACAGATGATAAAGTGGCCGCGACAGCTGCCACAATGTTGGCCATGGGCAAAGCGACCGCAGCGAACTGAGATATGAGCCACAATAGAGCAAGCAACAAAAGCAGCTGCCTGCTGCCTGCCACAAGGTCGTTACATTTCTCACAATGCTGACACTTACCAAAAGCGTTTGCTAGAAAATTGTGTCATTTGTTGCTGCAAACGAAACAGGTCAGCAACAACCACGTGCCAGCTCAACACCTGCTGCTGCTGCTAACGTTATTTACGGCCAGCTCTCGGCCAAATATTGTGCTAGCCCACACGGCAGCAGGGACCCAAACCAAATCCACTGTGCTAAGCCTTAGAAATTGCAAAGCATTTATTACTTAATAAACGTTGGATCTGCGCGCACACAGCTACCATTACCCCTACCTCAAGGAGCTGCTCACGGGACAGTGGCTAGCAAAGCAAATTGAATAAGGCGAATTTTCAACAACAACAACAAATCAGCTTTGTATTAAGGGCTTTTAAGGGTTGGCGTTTATTTGGGGCTCAAAAGTGTTGCTGTTATGTCTTTTTTTACAGCGCTTAGCTGAGCCATTCGTGCGTTAAATTATAGCCCAAAAACTCCAGTCCGCACTCACATTGTCGGCCAGAGATTTTTCCTTTGCCGTCCAAATCAAACAAATCGTCAATTTGTACTTTCATTTACTTTTCTGTGCGCTCAACAGCAAACAGCAAGAGTGTAGTCATAGCCAGAGTGTGGGTGAAGAGAGGGGATGAGGGGTGGTCGGTAAGTTGGCAAACTTCATTGGCATTTAGCGAGCGCACAGCGGAAATGTCTTGGCAGCCATTTTAAGCACCGGCTAAATAACAGGGTTGTCATTGTAGCCATGATTTCCACAATTGTTGTTGTTGTTGTTGCTGTTATTCCTGTACTTCTCTTCTGATTGTTAAACATTGTTTTGCTTTGCTGTTTCAACAGTTTGTTCGTTCATCCATTTGTCCACTTATTGGTTTGTTTATTTATTTGCTTGGCTTTGCGCGCGCCCTTTTTGCAGCGAAAATAATGTTTGCCACTTGTTTTTATTATCATTTCGCTGGCTTTAATTGGCCAACGAGCACAGTGGACGTTAATTTATGGGTCAACCAATGCAAAAGACAGTCAACTTTTCACCGACAGTTGATGCTATCAATTCTTAGGCTGTTTAATTTCAAATATTTGCGAAGAGTTTTCTATTTTAATAAATTTTAAAATGGAAATCTGCTTGAAGCTTTAAGCTGTCAACTTGATTTGCCCTTTTGAGCCATAGGATATACTTGAACGTTGACAGCTTTTGGGCTTTTTAAAATTGATATTTTACATATTTTACAAACTGTTGCAGGCGAAGGCAAATTCGGCCGCATATTAAACCAAATGGAAGCAGGCTATCAATCAAAAAAATGGCTTATGTTTTTTGTTTGGACACTAGCAATTAATCATAAAAGGCCAAGCCATGAAATCTAAGGCTATGTAAATTGCTATATTTCAATAGAATTTAAATATCAATTTTTTGTTACCGGTAAATTACATTCAATAAGCACATTCATAGACAGTCACTGACCTGCGGCCCCAATGGAAATTACTTTAATAATATTTTATGCCGTCCCAAGCAGTGTATGTGTGCAGATGGTGGGTAAGGGTGTTGCGTGCATGTGTTAGAAAAACACATGTTTCTATCCATATTTTCTTATGAATATTTCATAAGTCCCACATGCAAACTAAACAAAATCAATACCAGGTAGCAATCTATATGCCCGTAAATATTTAAAAAGAATAGAAAAAATATCCAAAATATGTATCAAGAGTTTATATATGTATGCAAATATATATGTATGCATGAATATAAACACGCCCATGTGTTGGTCAAAGTTCCCTGGGGCCACAAACAAAAAAGCAGTGAAATAAATAAACTAAAGTTGAAAATTTGTGCACTGGTATCTCTATCCGTATCTAAGTAAAAACCCTCGAAGGCAACACTTTAGCCATATCTCTGTATGTTAATATTCAAATCGAAGAGCGTAGAAATCAAATGGCCGTCGGGCTCCAAAAAAAGGACTTTGACTTGGACTCAAACTTGGCACTATGTGAAGCAAATGGCATTGGGATGAAAGTCACGTAAACTGACGCTTTTTTGTGTTTTTTCTTTTTGGGCAAAAGTTATGGTTACATTAGAAGGGCTTAGCCCAAATAGATGCCAACGAGCATAAAGCAAACCCGGCAAAAAAAAGTCAAAAGTCAAAAGCTAAAAGCGAGTCAAAATCGTAACAAAATTACTTTTTATACTCAAGTCGAGTTAGGATTTTTTTGTTTAAGCTAACCGCTGGACCCATTCGAATTTTCCAGACGAAAGAATCGAAAAATTTGACACTGACTGCACTGAAAAACGAAAATTATTACAGCATAAATTAACGACTGGCGTGTGCAACAAAATCGCCAAGGCGTGGCTGGTCCCAGTTTTAAACGCTTGCCGAACTGAAAAAAAATACACACAGGAGGTGACAAAAAGGGCACAAGAATTGTGTTGCACCTAAAAGTTTTTAGCTTGTGTTGCTCTTGAGTCTTGACCTGAGTTGTAGACGGCCCACAAATCAAACCATCAAGCCGACACTCACGCACGTTTTTCCCTCTCCCCAATACTACAAGGGCCTAAAGGGGGCCGACGACGCCAGCGACAAATTGTACGTGCGTAAATTGGCGAGTTGCCAAAAAGGTTGTTGACTTATAGCCGGCCCTGTCGCGCGCGCCATGACTATAACTGTTCAGCACACACAACAACGTTATTTTTTTTATACATATTCATTTTTTTTTTTTTGGCAGGCATTACCAGGTGCCGTTGCTTGGCCAGTAACCATTCCCGTTGCCACTTCCTCTGGCAAGCGTGACAATGTTCAATTACAGCTGCACTTAAGAATTTTAAGTAATTGAAGGCGGCGCACAGCACACGCTAACTGGCTAGCTAGCCCGCTCCTAACTCCCCCCGGCCCGCACCAACACACAGCTCATTTAATTATGTAATGCCCGGAAAATTTATGGCCCAGTCTACTCAAGCAATTGCGCTTACATTTTCACGCTTTTCACGCTACCCGAAAATGTCCCACAAATTGAAATTAGCAGTCGATAATGTTGAGTTACCCCCAAACCTAATTTTTTTTTAGGTGTCAAGACGCAATGGCACTAGCTTCAAAAAATTAGATTAATCCGGGTAGAACGATAAATCGAGCTCGTAATAAAAACATATACTATACAACGTATAGAGTTGAACCCAAATCAACTAATTGAATTGCTGAACAACCACAACGAGATAAAATACCCCAATAGCAACAGATAAATTTTGTATCGGAAAATCCTCAGCAAACTGTGCCAAGACCAAAGACAAGACGAAAAAGCTGTTTGACGAATTGAAAAACTACGAGCAAACTCTTTGGAATTCTGGCTCAGCTGTAACTGCGGCTCCATGTGGGTGG